>JAVCKT010018432.1:0-13090 GCA_032273925.1 Rhynchotus rufescens | reverse complement strand
CCCAGCTTCTGTGATATGCAAGAGCATGAGAGGGCAAAAGCCTGTCACAGAGCCTGTGATAAAGTTGGAATTAGGAGTAAATTTTGACTTTGAGTTGTATTTTCAGGTGGAAATAATATTGTCCTCTATGCAAATATATCTGCTTGCTATAGTACATCCAAGTATTGTACTGACAAAGGAACACTTCTTGACTTGTGATATTACTTATGTGTATAATCACTCGTAGACCTTTTATATATATTGCAAAACTGATTTCTGTTACAGTCTTTGTCTTAAACGTATGCTCTAAAATACTTCTATGGAGTATATCATCACTGCAGGCATACAACTTCTTATTTCATGTTCAAAAGTTCTAAAATATTGTATAACAACTATGTTATTTTTATTTGAGGAATAGAAGTTTCAAACACATATATACACACATGCACACTTAGAATAATCTGTCTTTTTATACATGTGGATATTTAATGAGAAAGAAACCCATAAGATGAATCCCATGTGTTTCTTAACCTATTTTTGCTCTAGTTTTCCTAAACTACTCAGAATTTACTTCTATATTAATTTTCCTGTTAGTATCCAATTCCTTTCTCTCAAACTTTTGCAGTGCTTTGGCTTACAACAGTGATTGAGTTGACCATGTTGTCTCTTGTTAGTTTGAACGATGCATGTTAAGAAAGAATCTGCAGCTCATGTGGGTCACTAGACTTGCTTCTCTTCCTCTTTAATCTATATTTGTGGTTCACCACTTTTTTTTGTCTCATGTAATCCATGGTTATTAATATGTTAAATGAGTTGATTCTGAATTTATTTCCATATCGATGATATATTGAATAGATGATTCATTGTAACAAACAATACCCCTTGCTTGGTAGAGATATGTTGGTTAGCTCTATCAAACTGTTATTAATCCAGTTAGCCACAGATTTATTGATAACATACATATGGCTATTTAAGATTGAATACAAGAACTAAAAATTTCCATTTTTTGTCTTTGAGTAGTTAAAACTTATCATATATCTGTTCTTGTATAAAAAATTATCACTACATTCTACTAGCCAGTCTGATATAATAACTCATTGTCATTTACATTTTTTTTCCATTTTTTTTCTTTACTAACAAATTTAACGTCTTATAGGAATTAGTTTAGGTTTTTGTCTTCCTGCATTGAAGAACTTACTTTTTTTTATAGGTGACTTGATTTTTTTTATTATAATTTCAATTTCTCGAATTGCTTTGTAATAATGCTGATATTCTAGAGTCAAACCATAGAATAATGTTTGCTCTTTTGATAAATGCTAGATAATGTTAAGTTGAAAGTAGTCTCTGATTTGCCCACCCCAACTCCCCCGACCCCTCAGAAAATGCTTATTTCCTTTCTTTTCTTTTAGGGGTCCTGTGTCTAAACTAACCTTCAAATTGTTCCTGGCTGTTCTGTGTTCACTTATTGGTGCTTTTTTGACATTCCCTGGCTTGCGACTGGCTCAAATGCATCTGGATGCTCTGAATTTAGCAACAGAAAAAATAACACAGTAAGAGAAAATATACACACATAGGTATATGCTACCCACTCTTAATTCTCTTATTTGATGTCTGAAAAGAAAACAAACTATTCCAATAAGAAGGTAGTGACTAAGACTTGTATTGCTGCCTGCTTTTCATATATCCAGCAAACTTGCCATCTGCCTCTTTCTGCTCAACCTGCCCTCTGCCAGTCTATTATCTTCTCTGCCTCTGAACTAGAGTGCCAGTTCAAGGAATGTTCCTTTCCTCCAGCAGGAGCATTTCTGTTCCAGTGTGAGTGTTTCTACTTCCTGCTTTCTTTTCCCCGTCGCATCTTTTTGGAAATGCAGATAACTATGGAAGAAGAGGTGCACCCCAATTTGTTTATTTATTTGTAATTCTTCCGGGTGATGTTAGTGAGTTTAGGGTAAGATCTAGAAGAGGATAATGAAAGGGAATAAATAGCCTTAGAAAAGCAGTGAACTGGAAACAGAGGGAATCTAAAACTCAGTAAAAACCTCTGTTAAATGTTGAAATTAGAGTAGCATATAAGAAACAAGTTCAACAGTTAATACTTTTGTCTTTAAAATTAAGGATAAACTAAAATTATTTTCTTCAGTATTTCCAGGTATCTTGCATTGTTTTGATGCAAAATATATAATAAGAGTCAGAGGTTTATTAATCTTAAGGGAATGCTTTCATTTTCAGCCGTTCTTGGGGTTGGAAATAAAATGTTTTCTTACATATAAGTATTTCTCTTCAGCATTATTATTTTTTTGTTAAGGAAACAACTTCAAATGTTCAAATTTCAAGATCACAGCCTGTAAATATTTAGCATATGTTAATGAAGGATTTTGCAGCATAAACTGTTGTGATCATAAGTGTTGCTGCTTACATAAGAAACTTGTTAGACTTCGACATGAATTTTTTTTCTTTTCCAATTAATTTTACTCAAATTAAGATGTGGGTGTACATGTATGCACACAGAGTTTTAGCTCTCAGCCCCAACTGCCCACTTGAAATAACTATCTGTTTTCAGAATGGATCTTTCAGCCTGGGAATTGTTAATTAATTAATTAATTCATTACTCTGTATTTGACACTACTATCTTATTGTAGTCGAATGCATCCAGTTACAGCTGCAAGATGATGGATTTTGTTGCATCTACTCTTAAGTTTCTGTCTATATATAGACTGTGATCAAGTCACCTCTTTAGTTTTTTATTTTTTCAGCTAAGCAAATTATACTCTTGGGCCTTTTGTTTTTGTGCTTTTCAGTATTTTGAAAGTTCCTATGTATTTTCTAGAACTACTGTTTTTTTCCAATATTTCTCTTGGTCTGTGGATTCTAGATTGCTAGATTGCAGGATCCTAGGTCCTAGGAAAAATATAACTAAACATAACTTGATTAATCAAGAACTAAGAGGGTGATTAATATCCACTCATCTGGAATTGTGGAAATGAAAAAGGGAAAAAAAGGCTTTTGTTGTACTTAATCTTTAGTGAAAGTTGAAACTGATTGTGCAGCATGGAGCAAAATTTTTTGAAAGTCTACCAATACTTTGCCTATTCAACTGTAGTAATATAAAAAATGATGTTAAATGGATTAAAAAATTGGTTAGATATCAATGTAATTGGGTAATGCAGTTAGAAGCAAAGAATCGTTTCTGACTGATTGTTTTTAATGGGCTCTGAAGAGATCAGTATTTGCCTTAAGTGATGTGTTTTTATCAATGAGTAGATCATTATTGACCGTTTGCAGTAGTTTGACAGTGACTAAAGGGGAGCAGTAAATGAGGATGACATGTCATTGATACAAAGCTCTCTAATTTGGGTCTTAGAAAACAATGCCTTTCCCTGCAGTCAAATATAAGGTCATACATTTGTAAAGCTTAAAAGACACAAGAGATAATTACAGAATGTGAGACTTTCCTTATAGGGAACAGTAACTAAAAGAAGAGGAGGTTAGGTAAATGATCAAATATCACTTCTCTAATTGGCCAAAATGATAACCATGATTCTTACCTACATAAATATGGTATAAAATTTCGTGCACAATAAAATTAAAATAACTTGATATCCCTTTTAATTCCAGTAGAGTCTTTTCTTTTTTTATGTTGTTGTTGAGTTTTTTTTTTTCCCTTTAGTAGCAACTTTCATCCTTGGATATATTTTGGAGTTCCTTAATCTACTCGTACCACTTCCCTATACATTCATTTTTTTTTTTTTTTTTTCTTTTTTTCTGAGCCTGCTTCCAGAGTCTTTCAGCCTTTCTCCCTCAACTCTAATAAACAGAAAGCCATTCTTACCACCCTTTGGCACATTCCAGTCCATTAACCTGGTAGGAGGTCTCAAATTAGTAGAAGCTCAGGTAAAATTCTTTTGGAAGTTATTGAAATGCTTTGGACCGTTCCTTGGTGCTGTAGTATTCCCTAGCAACACTGCATAACTAGCAGTGCTTCTTTCTCCCTGTGAAACCAGTGATTTAAACTGTATGGTGACATCTTCTGAAACGTGCAAATGTTTAGGACACTTGATAATTTGAAAGCAGTAAGATCAATTTTAGATCAATTTGATTACCTCACTATTTTCTCTGTAGAGTAGAAGCAGTCTGGCTGGAGATGGAAATATAGACAAGCTGAACCTGTTAGTAGGGAAGTGCTACCAGCACAACACCAGATCTGCAGCATCTTCAACTGTGTTGTCATTTGAGTAATGCAAAAAGACAGAGATATGGGGCTCAAATGAAGAAGAATGTTAACTTCAAGAAAAGCCTACAGAAATCTATTTTGTATTTTTAAATGCAAATGTCTCTCTTTTTATTTAAGAGCTATTTCTACATTAACTGTGTAGTCTAATAGAGTGAATGTAGTGTTTTTAAAATGGAGTGACTGTTTATTATTCTAGTAAGAGTATGTTTAATTGCACGTGGGCACTAAGTTTCATTTAGTGAAGGTTCCTATGTAAAAATCTGCATTAAACTGGAAAATATGACCTATGAGAATGGTTTCCTGTTAGTGAAAAAAAATACTAAAATAGCAGCATATATGTCATAATTATATGAGTTACCGATCCTCTAGATTACAATTTTAATGGCTACTGCAGTTCTGTGTTATGCCATTGTATGCAAATTTTCGACAAGTGACCGTAGTGTGGTGTAACGAATGTAGCTCATTTTGGTTAGTTTGATGGAATGTCTGAAAAATGGATTTATTCCAAAGAGCCCTCCCTCCTTTATCTATCTATCTATCTATCTATCTATCTATCTATCTATCTATCTATCTATTTATTTATTTTTTAACCACAGCCAACCACAGTGACTTCTTAATTTACTTTATTCCTGGTTTTGTGAAACTTAGGTCATAAGAAAGTAATTTTCTTTTTTACCTTTTCCCAGTATTTTAAAATTGAACTGCTCTTTTTGAATCTGTACCAGCAATTTTAACAGAATATTGATTTTCTGTTTTTAATAACTCTCATTTCTCTCCCCTCCACCCTTTTTTTTTCCTTCTTTCAGAACGTTGCTACATATAAACTTCTTGGCGCCTTTACTTATGGTTCTACTGTGGGTAAAACCCATCACTAAGGACTACATTATGAACCCACCTTTGGGCAAAGAGAGCATTCCTTTGTAAGGTTCCCTTTAAAAATTCTTTCTGTAATATTTGGGATAAAACCAAAAGCGCAAGTAGTACATTGTAAAAGTTTTAACAATGTAAATGACTGAAAATCGTTGGTGTGGCTATATCTGTCTCGAAAGGTACTACAGGCATTTTGGCTGAAAGGGCTTCTGTAGTTAAGGAAAAAAGGAATTAATTTAAGAGTGTTAAAACTTGATGAGAAATGTAAAGCTGTGGTTCCCAAAGAGCTGCTGTCCTTTGGCATCTCCTTGGAGTCCTGTGCGGTTCTTCCTTGGAGCAGGATACTTCTTTATTGCCAGCGTCTAATACCTGACATCTTTCTTAGAGGTGTGAGAGAGAAGTCACTTCACTGAAGACGATTGAGATCATTGATGTGAGAACTGACCTAAGGCTCTTTGTGCCATGAGATTTGTCCTAAGATCTGTGTAGATGAAATGCATATGAAATTTGGTAGCTAAAGTATTTAAAAGCGTAAAAGAGAAGGAATTTTCAGGAAGAATAGCTGAAATTAGTTTAGGAGCATAGGGGATTATCATTGTCATCTTATTAATGTAGCTAATTTAGTTCAAAATAGTAAGACACTGACTTGAAACTTATGTGATTGAATGTCACTTTCTGCTTTCTAGATACAACAGATGTTTCTAAGATAATTCAGTGGTCACAGAATTGAAAGAAAGTTTGAAACACAAGTTTTGGTTTTCATTTTATTTCTCATTTTTTTCTTAAAATCAGAGTTGTGCTATGGTTGTGCTTGTACGGTATAAGGTAGCTGCAAGTATATATCGCAAAAGCTGAATTATCTAAAAGAGCTTCTTTTTAGCATCCTATCTTCATCGCTCAGAATTCAGCATTTAAGATTGTTCTTGTTTGCACGTGAATAGGTGCTAATTTGGATCTAATGCTAAAACAGGGTGACCAAAAAAGGGGGAGGAGGAGACAATGAATATTTCTTGCACATGAACTTCAGGGTCTTTACAGATAATGCTAGCAAATAACTCTAATGACCTTTGTAAAGCATTACCCTTCTTTTCCTCCCAGGATGTCAGAAGATACGTTTGACAGCGTGCGGTTGTGGATTATAATCCTGCTGTGCGCGCTGCGGTTGGCAATGATGCGCAGCCATTTGCAGGCCTACCTGAATTTAGCACAGAAGTGTGTGGATCAGATGAAAAAGGAAGCTGGCAGAATAAGTACAGTTGATTTACAGAAAATGGTAAGTGAGGTGGCATTAAGCTTGTATGTAGTTGGAGTGCATGCTCTGTGCAATGTCTTTTTAATAGGAAAACAAACAACTGGTTGGTGTCTTTGTGGCACTAGAAATCTGAACGAAGCTTCTGAAACTACCATTCCTTATAAGAATGGGACCATTAGAGAGAAACTTTGGAAACCAAAGAGATGTCATCCACTATTATAGGGATGCTTTGTGAAGTTGTTTATCAATGATAAACAACTTCATCTGTTAATTGTATGTAACCTGGTGAGCATGTAGGGCGAGTGGTTATTTGTAGCTACAGTGTGCGGGAAAAAATAGCTTTTGATAAATGGCAGAATGTTGTTTACCTAATCTCAACTGTGGTTTTTAAATTGGGACAAAGTTTAAGATAGGTTGGCTGTATTTTGGGTAACGTGAATTAGTCCTCTAGTTGTGCAAGACCACTCTCAGATAGGCTAGCCTAGATACAAAACTGTCTGGCTGTCTGGGCAAAGTAATAAAAAGGAAAGAGCTCTTTGAGTTGTGTTAGAATTTATTTATTTATAACAAACTGAAAAGTTTGTTTTTAAAGCTTTTTTTAAAGCTTGTTATAAAATAATAAATTTATCATCTTTCATGATGGTGATATCTGATAATCTTTAATCGTGCTGAGTCAGAGTGTATTCCTGAAGAAATGTAGAAGTATGTCATGGGATGGAGCATCTTTTCTGAGTCTGGATTGTCCCTACTCCTGTGCTTCTCTCCACAAATATTCGGGGGTTATAAATGGACTCTGCAGTGACTGCTATTTCTAATATTAGGTTACAAAGTGACTAGCACCAGGCTTCAGCAAAACAGTTAGGGAGTACTGGTGACAAGAGCTGGTGACAAGTGGCTGCGACAGAGCTGTTGTAGTTGTTGTGAATGTATAGCTTAGTTTGGGGAGATTTCATATCATTTGTAAAATCCCACATTCCTCTTGTTTTTTTTTCTTTGGAGCTGTTGCCAGTGAAGTTCTCCCTGTCTGTCTGTGGTGGTCATTACTCTCCTACTTGCTCTAGTAAAATAATTGATGGCATATGATAAAAATATTTTTGTCTCATGCTTTTCCTTCTGTCAGTGTTTTACTATTTTCTTTTTTCCTCTTGTTAGTTTTTGATGCTTGCTCATCTCAAACCCCTTTGAGGTTTTAAAGCTGTTTCCAAAAATGTCATGTCTGCCTTCATCTTTCTTGCCACCCTGTATTCTGTTCTTTTCTGAAATCCAGTTAACTTTATTTCATTGCCTGCTTGCTATTGATTTTATGACTTTTTTCCTTCTTTATTTGATCTCGTCTTTTAGGTCAACAGTTTATATAAAATATGTAATGTAACAATCGTAAGGAAGATGGTACAGATTGGGAGCAGGGAGAGGGATAAATCTGAGTGGGTCTCAATGAACCATAATGTGTATCTGAAATAAAGACCATTTAAATACCTTGTTATTGATCAGCTACTAATGAAAAACCCTCTTGTCTTTGTTTTTAAAATACTGGTATTTCACACTTGGAAATATTAAAAATACCTCACTGTGAGAAGAGATTGGAGTATTAACCACACTTTTATTTACTTTTAATGAGGATTTAGACTGTGACTGCTACGTCATTTTTGAAATGGGATTTAGTTTGGAATTTACTTGATATTTTAAAAATTAGCTATATATTGAGCTTTGAGATGGCTTAGCAAAATCGTAAGTGTATTGAAATATGAAACTTTGAATGGTTATTTTAAGTTAGCATAAGTAAGCTAAATAAGTCTTGTTTAATAAACTGATATTTGTAATTCTTTTCTTTATTTCCTTTCAGGATTTTGTGTCCTGCATCGAGAACTCATTTTAGGGGATAACTTCTCTATTAGATCTTTTTAGTATACCAAAACATCCTAGAAAACTTTTTAAAATGATTTCTTTTTGAATAGGAATATATTTTTTTTTAGTAATTGTTTGTGTGTTCGTTTTCCTAAACATGTACGTAAAGATGTTTGTTTTGGATGCCCAGAACTCACGAATTACTCTCTTCTGTCTTCTCAGGTGGCTCGGGTTTTCTATTATCTTTGTGTTATTGCACTGCAGTATGTTGCACCATTGGTGATGCTCCTTCACACAACTCTGCTATTGAAAACACTAGGTAGGCAAAATTTGATGAACGTAAATGTGATTTGTTCTATATGTTCCTATATTTTCAGGTTGCTGAAGAGAATTGGAAAGTAGGGGTACTTGTAACCAAGAAATACTTAGTTGTTTCCTGCCATTTAAAACTAGCTGATAAACAACTTTTAAGCTGATAAACATTTATTGCTGTGTTTGATGGCTTTCAACAATATGCCAGTTTGATTTATTTCTGATAAGTTGTTTAATACAAATTAAGCTATTTTGTCTACAAATTAAGCTCAGCTTCTAAGCTGAGCATTTTCATCTCCTTGAAAGTACTTTAAAAATCAGCTATATAAAGAATGTCCAATTTAACTTTATGAATATTTGTTAAGTCCTTTTTCGATTTTTCAGTCTTCAAAATTTCAGTGTTCAGTGAACTTTTTGAACACAAGCTATCGGATGCAGGTTTTGTTTCATTGTTAGGAGACCTGCTCTGGCTCTGAGCTTTCTCTCTCTCGTGAGGGGTGTCTTTCACAGCTTACCACGCAGTGGTGGCATTCATTTTGCCAAAGGTCAACGGAAAGAAGTAGATATCATTAGGCTGTGATTCATTCCATGCTAAAGTAGGCATCCACATCTGGTGAGATGAATCACACCAAGCACTGTCCCGAGGCAAGTGGGTCACGTGTAAACGTCAGGATGTCAAAAGGTAAGGTGAATCCTAGCCTACTGGCTTACTAGTATTAGCAGGAAGCCAAATGAATGGATACAGCTAATATTTATTAAGTTATAAGTAAAATTTTCCAGTTTTTATATGTGGAGAAAAAAAAAAAACCTTACTTTTTTCCTTCAACTGTGAAATTCATAAAAATGGCAGGATTTAGACTAATTCTACAAGCAACTTACTTGTTACTTTTTTTGTTGTTTGTTTTTTTTTTAAACAGGTAATTATTCTTGGGGCATCTATCCAGAATCTAATTCTGACACTCCAGTAGAAAACAATCCGCTTCCCAGCTCAGTGTATTCGGAGTCTCCATCTGCTGATGGAAAGATGAAAGTAACTGTAGTACAGATAACAATGGCTTTGGGAAGCCTAAAGAATATTTTCACTCCTCTCCTTTTCCGGGGACTGCTGTCTTTCCTCACCTGGTGGATTGCTGCTTGCCTCTTTTCCACAAGCCTTTTTGGGCTTTTCTATCACCAGTACCTGACCGTGGCATGAACTGAGCAGCTGGCCAAGCAAGTATGAGGTCACCTTCTAGATACAAACCCAGGTACCCAAGAGGAGATGAAGATAAAAGAAAGCTATATACGAAGAGAAAACATATCAGCGTTTATTCTTAAACACTTCCTCTGCGTTCTCAGGGTGAATATTCTTAAAATGTTTAAAATCAGAACTGGGTTTGTTACTGTTGTTACCAAAATGGTAGGTAACTAATTGAATTTATGACTAAGGTTGTTGTGTGGCTGGTGTTGGTGGGCATGTTGAGAAGATAAGACCTCCAAGCATCTTGATTTCCACGAGCTCTTGAGACCTCGTGTCTCAAGGGTCGCAGCCGGCGAGTGAGCGACGTTAGGAGGGTGCCCGTGACCACGCTGGGGGTGGCTGCTGCTGAGTGACATCTGGGAACTGAGCCATACAGGGAAGGGGAGGGGGAGAGGACATAAAAGCTTCTGTTGGATAGCTGATGATCGCTTTTCACCATGGGAGATGAAATAATCCAACAGGACAGGAAAGATGCTGTATATTACAGTAAAGAAAGTTACATAACGTTTAAATTTAGCATAGGAATAGATGTGTAGACCGGGCAGATATTGCTGCCTAAACATATGCAGGAATGCTTGTGCGGTGGGAGAGGTGTTATAAAATATATATTATTGCAGTCCCTGCAGTCATTTTTAAGTACTGGCCATCTGTATTGGTGCTAATATTGATCCATGGATTCCATTTGGGTCTTTTAAATTTCTTCTTTTCAGGTAATAGATAAATACCATTGAATTCACAAAATAATTGACGTAGGCTAGTGATACCAATCAAACATTTCAAAACAGAACAGTTTAATCCTGCTGACTGAGAGTGTATGTATCTGTGTAATGTACATATAAATATATATTATATATTAAATATATAATATATATGAAACCTATAAAATATTGAATCTTTATTTTAAATTACTGAATGTATGTTACAAGGCAGTGGGGCAGGGATATATGTGTATCTAGTAGTTTTAAGATCCCCTTTGAAATGAAAAATTAAAATTTTTTTGAAAGTTCAGTTTGAAAGGGCTATTTGTTTTTGGTGCCTCTACAAAGGTACTTAACTACACTAACTAACCTTTGCTGTTTTGGAAGACAAGATCCGCCTAAACTGTCTAATCCTGAAATTTTTGCTCCGTCAGATCATCATTTTTGCCAGTTTGATCTTTGTTAACTTGGCCATATAGTAACAACTAATACAATTTGGCTTCAGAAGTAGATTTTCGGTATAACAAAGCAGATATAGTAAGGAGGAGCAAAGCGTCGATATTACAAGTTTTGTTTAATTGGTAGGATAGATACTAAGTATAGAAACCTTGGAAACAAGCTAGAATAACAACATTTTACAGATATTTTATGTAATCGGGAAACAGGAGTGGAAACTTAAATGGAATAGCATTTTTTTAATAAGCTGATGGGAGTTCTCAGTTTTTAATCTTAGCTTTTTTTATGTTACTATTCTTTTTCTCTTGAAACTGTGCAAGACTTTGGCATATAATAACCATTTATAAATGGAAATCTTAGCAAATATTTAATCTGTTGCAAACTTACCATATGTGAAAATGGAAGAAAAAAGTGTCAATGGATTCAGAAAATTAAGGGTTTAAGCTGGTGCTAACTGTCCTGCTACTCTGAAAGCCTTTTAAGTTATTTATTAGTTGATTAAATTGTATTTACTGATACTGGGACAATGTTTGTATACACCAACTAGTACCTCTTGCATGTGTTTGGGATATCTGAGAACACCTTGCATGATTCGCCCGGTTTCATTGCAATTTAATATTTCAGTGCCACTGGAGATCTTCATTTTTACACCAACTTTTCATGGTGACAAAGGCTCGGCCGTATGAATTGGCTAAATAATATTTGACTTTAGATTCAAATCTTGAAAAGGTACTTTTCAGTTAAGAGATACCGTTTCTGTTGCCTTAGACACTCTTAATTTGAAAGCTCATGACTGAAAATAAGCTGTAGTTGTATAAAATCAACAGGTTTTCAGCGATTCAGCGAAGCTCGTTGATTGCGTGCTGTAGTTGAGCCTCACTGAACTTGTGCTAAGTGTCTGTGCTGTCTGATTCTTCAGAGGTCACACTGATCAAACTGAAAATGTGCTCCTGGATGTGGCTGTCACTAAGACCATCGATTCTGGCTATTGCTGCTCCGCAGAACTGAATCGTTGACCCTCTGGTCAGCAGTTGGGTCTGAGTGGGAGACAGTCGGTCCTTGGATTCATTTAATCCTTACATGAGTCCGGGAGGCTTATTATAAACTACAATGTGGCAACAAATGTCTTTGAAATGTGAGATGACACAGGAATTAGAGGAAGAATACTGCTCTGATGGTGAGCTGTGCTTTGTACAACTACCTGGTGGCACGGGAGAAAAATAGCAGGTTTGATAGCCCCGACTTCCACGTATATTATGTAAGCTTCAAAGAAGTATCTGCTGACTGCTTTAGTGAGTTAACTTTAAAACAGCAGCCTGCAAATGCATGTTTCTTGCAGATCTTTGTCAGCATGAGGCAGGGGGAGAGGGAAATGGCTTACAAAAATGAAAAAGTAGGTAAAACCTGATTCAGAAAGTAGTAGCTTTTATTCAGGATACTTAAGCAGTTTGTTTTGCTGCATTTTTCCCCTACTGCTTAATTTTGAAGATTTTTGTTTTTTAAAGATGCCTTTGTTGAAGAATCCGTATTTCTCCCTGCCTTCCTTCCTTCCTTTGTTCCACCCTCCCTTTCTCACTCCAGTAATGTGCTTGTTAGCGCGACTCTCATTCCTGCCCACAGCTTTATCTGAGTTGGAAACTCATGTGGTTTAGAGTTGACCTGGCTAAATTAAATTATAGTTTGATTTTCAGTGTTTCACTTTTGATTTAAATTCATCTGTCTGCGAAGGATCACTTCCTTCCAGTAGTTTAAATAACTTTGAAATCTAGCTGGAATGTGAATGGCTAAACACAAACTTAATATTGGTTGGTTGAATCCTGCACTCGGATATATAGTGGAAGTCCCTTTAGACAAATATTAGGATAGTGATAAATGCAAGTCTTCCAGCAAGATTCAGGGAAGGCCCAACATAACCCTGGCTGCTTCTGCGCTTAGAGAAAGTGATTGGGAGGAGAGGGGATTATAAGGAAACCTATCCTTTCACTTTGTGGGCACTTTTCAGTATTCTCAGGTAGCACTTGTTTCTTGATACCTAATCAAGCTTTAGGATTTAGAAGTTGCTGAAGGGACTAAGGTAACTTCAACTGCCTACTTTTTTCTTTTTCTTTTTTTTTTTTCTTTCCTTTTTTTTTTTTTTTTTTTGGTATTGATGAATTAACATTAATAATAAAAAACAGGTAACAAAACAAAAAAATAAATTTTATATC
>JAVCKT010018429.1:0-30402 GCA_032273925.1 Rhynchotus rufescens | reverse complement strand
CCAGGAACACACTTTTCCTATCAACCACACATCTTATATTTTCCTATCAACGACACACATTTTTTTTTTTTTTTTGCTAATCTGTTTTATCAACAATTCATAGCAAATACCTCGGCTTTTTTGGCACACAGATAAACTCAGTATGTACTGTTGCATGCGGAAGATTTGGTTACCAGCGCAGGCTGAACCCCAGTGAGAACACGGCTTTTTAAAGCTCGACTCCATGACAGGAGACTGCTGTAGTTGCAAGCGGCAGCAGGGCAATACCTTCCCTTCTGTTGGGATACTCTGCAAGAACTGAAGGCAACGGTACCTGCTTTGTTAGTGTGCTGGGTGATGCATTTTTATAAGGGTGGTAGCTGGACATAGGGAAGGAGACAGAGCCCTGTTTTTTTTCCCTCTTGCCTTGGGGCAGAGGGAGGCTGATGTGGGGCAGGCCCAGAGGGTGAAATTCCTGTTGTGTTCCAGAGGATGAAACTCCTGTTGTGTTCCAGGGGGACAGGGGAGAGCTGAGAGAGGAGCAGCTAGGGATTGGTACGATTAAATGCAGGTGAGTCTCTAGAGTTAGGAATGGGCATGCAGAGACTGAGAGAAAAGTCAGATGAAGAGACTTTTCACTGAAGCTCAAGAAGGCCTGTATAGGTTTTCTCTTTGTTTGGGTTTTTTTTTTTTTTTGTCAAAGACCCACTGAAAATTGCCTTACTAAGAGCAAGGATCTACAGCTTCTTCTGCAGGTAGGTGGTGTGCATGTGTGGGGGGGGAAACCTCCTTACAGACTTGTATTCTGATCTGCCTCACACTTTTTGCTTTTCATCAAGTCACTTTGCTCTATCCAGGACTCTAATGAAACACAGCTTTGGCGTTTAAAAGTTATTTAGGTGTTTTCTGGTGTGCTGGTTTACAACAAAGCTCTGTCCAGCTCCTATCCTGTAACCACAAAGAAGATATATTCCTGGTGGACAAGGGAAACTACCATATGTGGTCTAGAAATGGCAGGGATAGAATGGTAAGAAAAAATAAATTAGTAGGAAAGATAATTTCGCTTGCTCAGGTAGCGAATGAACCCACAGTCATATCATTTGCTTTTGGTGTTAAATGATCTTCCCTTGCTGGGCTGCAGGTGCTGCTGATCCCAGCCCCTCATGTGCTGAGGGACTGTCCCCTTGCCAATTCTTTGTCATGTCTCCTGCTTGCAGGAGACTTCTCTAAAAACAAATGCGCGAAGCAGGAATGAAGTCTCTTTCAGCTTTTCTAGCTTCTTGTTTCCCCTTTCGTCGGGCCAAGCAGTATGGACCGCTTGCGAGCTTGCCTGTTGCCTGTGCTAGAGAAGCAGGAGGGCTGGCTCAGGTGCCTCTCTCGTGCCCTTCCCTTCACAGGCTGCACCAGTTCCCTGCACACCATGGACAAAATCCCAACTGTGAGGTCAAAATCTTCCGCGTTAGGGCTGTCAGAAAATGTCGGTGCTCAATGCCCTGCTCATGGCTGCTTCCCCCTTTGAGTACTCGCTTCCTCCTGGATTGCTGTGCCTTTTCTGAACAGAGCTTGACAGGCAGTTCCTCAGCCCTGCATTTATGGTTAGTGAATTTATGCTGCTTCTGATCTGGCTATTTCATATTATTTGTTGCCCCGTGTGGCAGTTTCTGCTGATTCCGGCTGTTTTCCTGCCTAAGTGTGACATAACCATTCCTTCCATTTAGCCTGAAGCAAAGGTACTTAATAAAACCATTAGCCTTCCCTTGCTTTATGGGATAGTAGTCCTGATAGCACACTTGTATTTTCCCATGAAACAAAATGTTGTCAGTAGTGAAACACTATAAATTCTCACTGCATCTAAAAAGTTAAGAACATTTTAGCAAATATGACACAGTTGTAAAAGATTGATTCTTTACAGTGTGTTTATTTGCTTACAGTGGGTAATCCAGTGGTCCATAATAACTATCAAATCAAGTCAGAATGATTTTGCTGCAACTTGTTTATGAAACAAAGTCATTTGTTAGCTTTGAAAAATGTCATAATTTCATGAAGTATATAATTAGAATGTCTCATTTTTGTCTTCCACCCACATGGATACTATTCTGCTAAAAAACTATGCTTTTGACACAGTATGAAAGGGATTTTGAGTAGGTAATATCCAGACTGCTTTAAAGCAAAATCCAAACAGCATGCTGTTCTTAAGGTCTCAGGAATAAACACTAAGATATTTAGGCCAAACCGTTCCACAAGTATTTTTCAAAGCAGATTTTAAGTCTTTGCTTCACATCCAGGAATCTGTGTCACTTGGGAAGGCCGAGTCTTTCCTCCGGCAGCAGATTACTGACACCGACAATATGAATTTATTAGGTGGCAATGCTGTGTTTATGCAGCCCCAGGTCCCAGACCTCACCTGCTCCCCTTCCTCACCTTCCACCCCACTGCAGCTGCTGTCTCGTGGTAGCTGCTTTTTCCCTCTTGCTCCTTCCCCAAAGCCACTACAGGTTCCTTCTCGCTCCCTCCCATGGCACCATCGCTGCCCCGGCCCATCGGAAGGGGCCGAGCAGCACTAATCGGCTCATCCCGCTCCATCCCGGGCCCCGGGAAGATCCTTGCCAGCTTCCAGGAGAACCGTAGGGGAGGAGGTGGCTCCTGTGGAGCTGGACAGGTCGCACAGGGCTGCTCCGCTCGTGGTCTCGGGGGATGTGTTCGCACCTCCGTGCTGGGAAGCAGTGCCCCTGCGTCCTGCCGGAGGCTGCTTGCATCCCTTCCCAGAAATGCATTTCCCTGGGGAAAGGCACGGTCCTTTTAGCCCACATTTACCACAGCCGACCTGCAGGGTGTTGTCATCACGCTCAAAAGCCTGAATTGCTGGTTGCATTGGCGGACCACCTTTTAATGCCAACGGTCAAAGCCGTTTTAGTCTTTTTGTTAGTGAATTATTATTAGCCGTGGGCTCCTTAGTACACATAGGGACAGACTGCACAGTTCCATCTGGTGCAGTTATTTGAAAATAATCCCCTGATTAACATTAAATCTGGTTAGTTTTGTTCACATTCCACCTCCAGATAAACCGCAGCCCCTTCTGCTGTGGGCATACACATGTGTGCCTGTAGCATCACTTCCTGGGCTTGCTTATTTTAAGATTGTCTGCAATGTATTAGTCCACAGAAGAGTGGGATAGAATTCTTTGTCGTTTTTGAAATTATGTTGTTATTTCTACTGTGTCTGAAATGATTACAATTTGCTATGCTTTTTCTGTAGAACCCTGTGTGTTTAAATGTGAGGGCCTGGATTCTTAGCGAAATGCCATTTGTTGCTTTGACTGACATTTTGCTAAGTGATTCTGCTAGGAACTTCTTTTTTGTTGTTGTTTTAGAGGAGGGTCATATATTTATTTACAAGATGCTTAGCAATGCCTATTTATAGCATTGAGAGCATTTATGGCACCTGCTCTCAACATGGTATGTGTAGAAAACAATTTAAAGAAAATTAACCAAGGTAATTAGATGTCTCCATTTTGTCTCTATAACTTGCTATTTAGATATTCTTCTGTAGTGAAGAATTTCTGGTTTAACTTTAATCAGTTTTCAGAAGCCATATATTGAGCTGAAAAAAAAATCTAATGTCAGGAAAAGACTATTAATATATATTAATATGTATTTTATTAATATAATTTGAGTTAATGTTATACAAAAAAATCTTGTAAACATTTAATCTGTAAAAAATCTGATTTTTGTCAGTGTTACATTTTCAGTGTTTTAAGTGACTGTAACATTAAGATAAGTTATCTTTTAATAGGGCAGAAATTAAAAGATTATAGATCCCACAGAAGATTTCAGTAACAGAAATATTGTTCTTACTATACTCGTTGGTATAGAAGGTGCTAACCTCTGCCTATAAACTTTTCCTAACTTCTATGATTCCAAGCGTAATTTCTGTCAGATCTCTTAGCAGATATTCTAAGTTACTTCCTCTGGCCTCTCCCAAAGCTGCTAATGTTATAAACATTCACTGTTTCCTGCTATAACAAAGAAAGAAATGCTTAATGTCAAATCTCATTAGCTTTTTTTTTTTTTTTTCAAATTCTTTGGCTGTTTAATGTGTCAGAAATCATTGGCTTCCTTCAGTACTACTCCTCTGAAAGTTTAACCTCACAAGCTACTTTATTTATAGTCCATTGGGTGCTGCTTTAGTTACAGTTAAAAAATTGACCCTGGGGTACATTATGAGAAGGCAGTCTTCTGGGAGCACTATGTGAGTTCCTCTGTTAATTTTGTTACCGCAGTTGTGTGTGTTTAAAATCAATGGAATACTGTTGATATCCGTTGCCTTATTGCCCTCCTGATAAGCTGCCATGACCAGACTGGATCCAGCAGCTTCATTCGTTACACAGACGACTGGCCAGACGAGGCAGCGAAGCCCTGATGATGGGCCAGGCCTGGCAGCCCATGGGTTAATGACCTATAATGGTAATTATATGTTACCTAAGGTAGTGTCTTTCCAAGCACATCTTTCTGGTCATCACCATTTAAGTTGGCGGAATCAAACACCTGTAGCTCTACAAGAGCTGTTTCCCAACTAGTTTTGGAGAAGATTGCCTCATTTAGTTTGTTTACTAATGTGAACAGTTCCAGCAGATAATTACATTAAGCCAGGACCTCATTTTTACATCCCCCCTAGCATAGGAGCTCTTGCCACATTAAAAAAGAAGAGTGTCATTGCAAAGCTGTGCTGCTGTTGGTGCCACGGAGCTGGTGAGAGGAATATCTGCTCCTCCAGTGGCATCCCAAGGGGGAGTGCTCAAGCAGGGGAACGTGCCCTTCGTGCCAAAGCATCTTTTGTGATGAAGACAAATCCCGCATATTCAGATTAGCCTGGCTGTGACGACTGTAGAAGGGAAGGCTCTGAATCACTATCACCCGTGTAGCTTTTGCAGCGTCGCTTTATCAGGGGTGTTCCCGTTGGTGCATTCCTGACTGGCAAAGGAGCCCCCGCGGCTTCGTGCGGAGCAGTGGTGTTGACTGCAGACTCTGGCAGAGGATTTGGGCGCATCAGGCACAGCAAGGGCAAGTGGGGCTGGTGGGAGGGTTGTAGCACTCCCGAAATGCAGCGTGAGCTAAACCAGATAAATGATTATGTAAGCAAGGATGCTCACCCAGCGCGCGGCCAGTTGCTGTGGGGCTGTTAGAGGGGCCAAGTCGCTGAGGAAGGGCGGAGGTTTTGAGGTTTTGCAGCTGCTTGTGGAGATTCCTGCAGGAAAGTGCTTGTGATGCTACTTAATATCTGATTCTGGAGGTGGTGAAACTTGTGAAGGTGCTCACAAACATATCCTGGAGTTAAAGCTAGGCTTAGAAGCGGCTATATTTTCCTCTTAATATGAGATCAGCTAATCCATAAGAGTATGATCTTTCCATCTGGTATATCATTTTGAGTGATCATTTTTATTTATTACTGGCTTTATTTTGCTGGCAAATATCGATGTGATATTTGTTTTAAAATAGATTTTCTTTCAAACTGAAAATCGACTTTTTTTTTTTTTCTTTCATCATAAAGACTATTGCAGTAAGGATGCACAGTTGCCTCTGTGCTTTGATGAGATTACTTGCCTTTTACTGAACATTAAGAATTTTTCATTTTGATTTTAAATTATTGTGTTGCTCTAGGGTTGGTGGATATAGAAAGAACGGCCTGGTGAGCAAAAAAAAAAAACCCACCTCATATTTGTGTAAACTGCACTAGAAGATAGAGCTTGATAACATTTGAAGTGTTGCCCTTGGAAACAATGAGCAAAATCTCTGGTGTTTAAGGAGGCTGGATTTGGGCAAAGGCAGCCGCCAGCAGGCAGCCAGTAGAAGACGTAGGCACCTGGAATGAGGTTCTTGAAGTGGAAACGAAAGGTTTTAGCAGCTCAAACCTCCCGTGGGTGTCCGAGTCGAGGGTTCTTACCCTTGTGTGAATTTATTGCCCTTGGTGCATTCCGAGAGCTGGGAAGGTGCTTGGCAGGCGCCCCTCTACAATCCGATTTTGTCATTTTCTGGTGATGTTGTGCGGTGTCTCCTGTCACATTGAATTTACGGGCATGCTACCTTGCTCAACAGAAACAGAAACTGCATGGGTTTTTTCCAAGAAAAGCTTCCATAACCAGTAACAGGCTGGAGTTTCTGTCTTCCTCTTCCTTTCATTTTGTTGGTGATCACCCAACTCTGTCAACTTTATTATAATCTTAAATTAATCTTATAAATATAACCTTCAGTTGAACTTGTGTGGCCCTACTTTGTAATCTGCAGTGAAATTGCTTTGTTGTTTAAGCAGTAGTAAACCTAGCAACCCCAAACAAGAAGTGCTAAACAAAAACAAGTGGAGGACAATTTTTGTTAGAAGCTTCTATTATTTCCTATTGCCTTACTATTTGATTTCAAGAAAAGATTTCCGGAAGGTGTTTCATGTGTGACTTCTTAAGGAGTCAATTTACTGATGGCAAATGAAATGCAATATATTTCACGACCTCCTCCTTTGGTCCTTGTTCAAATCAATACGATATATATATATATTTTGTTCTTAATGGAAAAGCACGTGGGTTCTGAGTCTGGCAAAATCTTGATTCCTGAATCCAAAATAAAAGAAAAAAACGTAGTCACAGGAGCCATGGTGTATTACCTTGCTTCCAAGGAGGGAAAAGGGAGCAGAGCTACCCGAGCAGCCTGGGCTTGCCCCAAGGCAGAGCGCACAGCAGCCCCGACAGGGCAAAACCCATCAGATGACAGACACCAGTAGCAGCCTGGCTTGTAAGGGAGACATCAGGATTGGAAGACAGCTATCGATGGCAGTGCTGTGTTGCTTGTGTATTGTATGAACGGGAGGACTAGGGAAACACATATACAGGCAAATAGAGACACAACTGATGGGATTTGGGGATGGGACAGCTGGGAGGAGCCGGATGGAGGGCAGGAGGGGGTGCCGAGGTGGGAGCTGCCTGCTGGAGTGGGAGGCAGCATTAGTGCCAGGGCAAAACTGAATGGAGTTGTGGCCAGAGTGAGAAGACTGCTGGGAACAAACTGGAATGTCAGTCTTGCTGTAGGAAAAATGGGAGAGACTTCATGGTGGGAAGGAGAGGAAAAGGGGCATCTGGGGGTTAGGTGGACTGAACTGCTGAACTGATGGGTAAATAATGCGCCATGGCTGTTGAAAATGCCCCTTTTCTGACACTGCCGTATTTTTTTAGGCCACTTTCCTCACTACTTGAGAGGTGACCTAGTTGGAACTGGTTGCTATTACGGAAAGAACGTGTGGAGAGCCTCTCCTCATGCAGTGCTGAGCAATTGGGAAACAGATACAGCATCTAATAGATTTCTGCCTCTTGTTGTCTCTGAGAGGCTTCTGAGGAATACAGAGCAAGAGGCAGTTTCTCTTTTTTGCTTGAAGAAAAGGAAGACAAAGATATGGGCTGCTTGATTGTAGGAGAAGCAGGCTGATCATCAGGAGAGAAAAGTTACAGTGATGGTGGGAGAACATGTGTGAAAGGATAAGGCCTGCTAGAAAGCTTTGAGTTTCCTTACTACTGGGCAGCACTTACCACCAAATGCCAAAGCCTCCTTGCAGTCACACCATTCCAGAGGAGATCTTACACCTCTACATTTTCAAATAGCATTGTATAGTTAATACCAATTGATAAAAAGCAGCTGCATTTTATCCAAAGTTATATGGCAACAGCTCCTAGAGTTTGAAATATTATTTAGGATAAAAAGGGAGGAAATGTCCTTGTTTATGTAAGGTATTGTATTTAATGACCTATTTTGGAAATTGGTACTGCAAAAATTATTTAAAGCAAGCTGTTTTGACTGAATTTGAGGGATGGTTTATGTATGTGTGTATACAGAAACAAATAGATCTAAAGAGGGTGGGAGGAAACTTATTTTGTCCATGTTAAATATTCCAAGCCTTTAAATGAGAGAGAGGGAAAAAAAAGTTTTTCTGAGGTCTGAACGCACTAGAATTTTGGTTGCCTGCATTAACTTCACTTGATAATTCCCATAAGGATACCTCCATTGTTATTTCATGTAAATCAGGAAGACTTACGGGCTTTCATACAGTAAATCCTTCTTGCAATGTCAGGCAGGGGAGAGTTGTAAGCATGCTACATTTGTGGTATTACTGGTTCTCAGGTGTCCTAAGGTGCTGAGCAATATGATCCATATTATGTGAATGAAGATACTGTACTGAAGTGCAGGAATAACAGAAAATAAAATGATTGCACACTTGCTTTTTTCATAGAAGGAAAGCCGAACAGACTTTTGTTCTAAAGCAAAATGCTAACAAGGATGGAGATTCCATAGCCTATCTGGAGAACTTGTCTCAGTGTTTGACCAGCATATGGTGAAAACAATTTCCTTATGTCTAATTAGAACATATTTCTCCTTGTTTCTCCTTGTCTTTCCTCCAAGAAGAGGCTGGCTCAATCTTTTCCATACCTTCCCATGACATACTTGAAGGCGCTAAGAAGGTCTCTTTTCATCATCTCTTCTTTAGGCTTAACAAACTCATGTCTCTCAGCCTCTGCTATGCTATGTGTTGCGGCCTCCTAGCCATCTGGGAGCTTCTGGGCTTGCTCCAGTGTGTCCCTGTCTTTCTTGTACTGGGTAGCCCAGAACTCTGGGTAGCGGCCCAGCTGGGCAGGCACAGGATGGCTCCCCTGTGACCTGCTGGCTACGCTTTGCTAATACAGTCTAGAATTAGGTTGTCCTTCTCCATAGCCAGGCTGTTTCCTTCCCCCCAAGTCCTTTTCTGTCAAGCAGCTCTGCAGCGAGCTGCTCAGCCTGCTGGTGCATGTGGTTGTTCTGCCCCAGGTTTCTCTAGCCCTGCACCCCAGCACAGTGACCGTTCCCCCAGCCTGGCATCATCCCCAAACCTGTGGACCCTGCACTCCATCTGATCCAGTTCCACTGGTTCCAGCTCCATCCTCTGAGGGATGCCACTCACCAGTAACCAGCCACCAGTAGGGCTTTGCACTGCTGATCAGTCCTTTGCATTTGCCAATGCAGGAGATTTATTGACATCCACCTTTCCTATCCAGTCCATATCTCACCACTGTGGCTACGAGTATATTATGGAAGACTGTGTCAAAGACCTTGCTAAGGTCTGGTAAATGACACCCAGTGCTCTTCTTGTGTCCAGACAGCCAGACTGTGTATCTTTTGGGAAAAAAAAAAAAAAAAAGAACAGGCTGGATAGGCATGTTCTGCCTTTGGTAAACCCATGCTGGCTGTTCCAAATCGTCTTCGTGTCCTTCATGTGCTTGAAAATGGCTTCCAGAATGGTTTGCTCCATAACCTTCCCAGTGGAGTGGCTTGGCAGTGACACTGGGGCCACTGGGGCCACCTCTCACCTTCAGATGCATCCCATCTGGTCTTGAGGACTTGTGTATGTCCTATGGGCTTAAGGGCGCCCTGGATCAATCTTCCTCTAAGGTGACTTATGCTTCGCTGCCACAGACTGCCACTGGGCTCAGAGATCTGGAGACAACGTTTTCCAGTAAAAAATCAGACAAAACAGGCATGGAGCTCTCAAGCCTTGTCCCCGGCCTTTGTTCCTGTGCCTTACTGAGCTGAGGATCAGTGCTGAGCTGTGCTTTTATTTTTTCTTAGCCTTCGTTTTGTTGCCAATGTGCTTGAAGGAGCCCTTGCTGTTGCCCTTCACCTCCCTCACTATTTCCGACTGCGGTTGAGCTTAAGCCTGTCTGATACCATCACTGTACTCCTAGGCAAGGCTGCATATTCCTCCCGGGTGCCCCGTTCCTGCATACTTCCCTTTGCCTTTCAGCTGAATCCCAAGTTTTCTGTTCATCCTGCTAAGCTTCTGCCACCCTTGCTGAGCTTCTGCACATCAGGTTGGTCTGATCCTGTGCGAGGAGGAGGTTGTCCAGGGGCACCAGCCAGCTGTCCTGGCCACTTAGCCCTCCCAGGTGGTCTCCCGTGGGATCTTGTCACATGTATTCCTGAGCAGGCTGAATTCAGCTCCCCTGAAGTCCCGGTCTGTGATTATTCTAATATTGATCTTGCTTCTTTCAGGGTTTTAAATTCCAGATTGTCATGGTGGCTGCAGCCTAAGTTGCCCTTAAACTTCACGTCACCAACCCTTCTCATGAGTAACAGGTTGAGTGTCTCCCTTAGTCAGCTCATCACTCATCTGCATGAAGAAATTGTCATCAGTATCTTAATATGACTATTTATGAGGATTTCGTTTTTTGAAATGTCTCATGTTCAGACTAAAGAAGTCTGAATAAGTTTCCAAAACTACCAGGTAATTATCCAAACCAAACAGTTTAAAGTTCTCCCACTCTTTATATTAATAGGAACCACAATATTCCCATGCTGCCTGTGAGGGGAAAAATCAATATCAGCAAACGCACATTCATATTGATTTATCTTCCCTTTGGTTTTCTAATTTAGTAAAGACTACTAATGCAACATTACATAAAGATTCTCGGGAGAGTAAAAAGGCTAATAAGATCAGGTACCACTGTTTGTTCTGTGTGGAAGTGAACTGACTTGACTGCACAAACTCAGCTGTTGAGTTAGCCCATACGGAAAGGCTAACGCTGGCTTTTGGGCCATGTAGCAGGAGGCCTCTTCAAGGGAGGAGCACCAAAAGGAGCCATCAAGCTGACTTTTTGGAAGGTGGCCTTGGCTTGCTGTCAGAATGTGGGCACTGGAGAGCAGAGGTGCACAGAACCAAATGCTGAGAGTTGTTCTTTTCCTCACAGAGTTGTTTTTCCTCTCATAGAAACGTACACACATCTAAATGCCCTGTCATACACAGCTGTACAGAGCAGTTAGTAAAGTTCTTCAGACTAGATTAAAAAAAAAAAAAGCTTCTCTGGTCATGTGCAAGTTGTTAGGCAAATATTCAGAGGTTTTAATATTGTTACATGTGTTGTAGGTGGAGGAGGAATGCATTATGAAAATGTCTGATCAGTTTGCTTTGCTTGCTCATTCCAAACAAAGCCAAGAGAAAACACATTTTTATGATTGGGAAATCAGGGTTTGGCTGGTTCAAAACACTAGAAGTTGTGTTTTGGGGGGAAGTAAGCCAGCTATACACACACACATTGACTGTACGCTTAGAAATAAAAACAGTACATGATCTAGTGCAAATTCTTACATGTATGAAAGGATGTGAAGCTTCAGAAAGTAACTCTTTGGTTTTCTGAGCAGGGTACTCTAAACAGAGCCATATCAATCTAGTAACACTGGGTCTAGAACCAAGTATTAGAAGATCTCAGGGTTTTCCACCTTGTAACTGAGACATACATGCCTTGCTATGCTAAAAATATCAAAGTATAGCAAGTTATAAAAAGGGGGAAAAGAACATTCTCAGTATTCTTACTATGCACAGTCTATATTTTCTGATTGGAAGTATTCCATTAAGTTTATTTTTTAATGATAGGCTGTCCATGAGGGCACTCTCATAATGTAGGACACTTGTTTATCTTAGCAAAGGACCAAGAAAACAGCAGATTACTGAAAATAAGACATAATAATTAGGTTAATGAAGGCCAGCTCATGAAGGTATTTAATGTGCTGGAGGAGCTCCTGACATTCTCCAGTTGATACTTTACATTTTCAGGATGATTTAAAAGATTGAGGTCTATCTCCCAAAATCAGAAATCGTTTTTTTTTTTCAACTTGTAATGATTTTGTTCATCAAGATGCCTTTGAGAAGTGAGAAACATACTCTACTGCATATATATATGCAGGAACAGTCTTTGTCCCATTAAAGTTGATGGAAAATTAGTTGCTTCCATTAATCACTGTCATTGGAGCATCAGCAAGACCTTTCTAATAAAGAACTATCCCATTTTGACTTGGGGGTACGAAATGGTTGGGTGGCTGTCTCCAAAAGACTATTACATAGTTAAAATAACTGAGTTCAGTCTGATCTTGCCTAGTCATCCATCAGCAAAGACTGGAACTCCTGTCTGGAGCTACAGTAATGCTAATTTGCTTCAGGATAGAGATCTCTTTCCTAGGGAGAGTGATTTTATTATAAAAAATGATCTTTTTTGTCAGTTCTTTGGGTGCAAAGGCAGGGAAGTTCAATCAGTATCACCGAAGATAGGTGTTCCAATGGACTTCACACAAGACAGTGCTTGGATATAATTTAAATATTACAAAGCATAAATAACTCCATGGAAACAGAACTATAAGGTTACCTAGCCAAGCTCAATTCTTGTTTCTTTCATCTAATCTTCGGGATCTAATGTTCTTGTTATATAACCCCTGGCAAACACAGACTTGCAACCATTCGCAAACTTAACTATACGTGTTGTTATTAATGCATAGTTTATTTAAACACCTGGAACATTTCCATTCCTACGACCTATTTTGCCACTTGAAAAACCAAAGTAACTCTTGACAAGTCCAGGTGGGCATCCTCTAGCATGGCAGCCTTGGGAAGAAAGCCAGGACTCCATGTGCTCAAGGCCCAGAGCAAAAGAGTGTTAAGCATCTAGGAATGAGCTCCTAGTTTAGCTTCTGCTTCAGACTTCTAAATTTGCTATTGATGTCTGGAAAGAAATGTCCTATATGGAAGTGTTGCCCCATAGCCACACTAGTGACAGATGTTACTATGTATGCTAGGTAAAGCAGGCTTATTTTTAAATGGAAATCAACTTACAGGGAGCCATTTGGTTACACTAGTTAGTGTGTGCATAAATTACTCATGTGGATGTTTAGTTCTTTCATTTCCGATTTCAGATCAATTTACAAATATTACTTCAGTGAGATGCAAAAATATTATACCCTTTTATAGTAAAAATAGGCACAAAAAGCCTCATTTGGTCAATATGAATGAAGAGGCAAGATACCGTTGAGGAACTGGGTCAGAGATTAAATAATTTAGCCTGTTCTCCTGTTAACCTTTGAAACTGCAGCTTTTCATTCTAAAAGGATCTTTAGGAAAAATTTAGTAGTTCAGACTTCATCATTTAAGGCTTCTGCATCATCAGCTGAAGTCATTGGAAGACTTTTCTTTGACTTCTCCAAGTTTTGAGTTAGGCCTCCGGTCGCTGCCTGCACAGTGATAGTATCTGACTTACTGATAACATCTGTGGCATTGTATCCACATGGTCCTGTGTAGATAATGCTCTGTATTTCCTGTGGAGGTGCCTAGTCAATGAATCAATAAGCATTTTAGGATATTTGTTTCCATCATTTTGGCTGTTCAGTGCAAACCCATGAACACCTGCGACTTCTTGTTGTCTGGAAAAGCACTTGTCAGCACAGAGCAGTTAGGAAATATTTCTTGGTAGCTCCTGACAGAAGACACTTCTGGTTCCCTTTCTTTAAATAAAGGGTCTCCTGAGTATGAGCTATATCATGCTATCAAGCAAAATATGTTTGAGAAAAACCCTGAATGTGTTTTGGCCAGAATACTGCATCTTTTAGGGTTACTTTTTAAAAATGAACACTTACACTGTTTGCATTTTGCTTGTCACTCTGAGTACAAGCATCACTGTTAATTTTTGTTTGTAACCACTTCCACCTTTCAGCTCCTGTGCGCTGGTCAGAACAGTTTGGTGTCACGTGGCTTGGTGAAGGTGTATAACCTGTTTACAACCATAGATTTAAACATATTAATGAAGTATCTCTCAAGAGACCTAATGCCTCTGGGCAGTTTTCTGCTGGTCATACGAGATAAAAAACCTTTAAAAATATATTTTCAGTTCTCAGGAGGTTGTTATTGTCTGCCAAATATCCCCAGCGTTGCCAATGCCTAAGCAGTTTCCCTTATTGCGACATTAATATGTTATGAACTAGGGTCTCTGAGGACAGATTTTTCCCAAACCATCCTCAGATGTCCTGAGGGGTTCTTGGGACGTATGTTACGTTCCTGAAAAATCTATTTTCAGGTCCTTTTTTTTTTCTAATCTAAGAAAGGAAGACCTATCTGAATGTAGTGTTCCCCTGCTGTATCATTTAGCCAAAAACCATGGTCATAATAGCAAGTGGCTGCAGAACAGATGGGTGGAAGCTCAGTCTCGGAGCAAGGGAGGTGATGCGATGGATGGGAAAAACAGCGTGAAGAAACCACGTGCTCCTTGTGCGCCCCTATGGAGTACGAGGCCTGGAGATTATGAGTGTTTGTAACCCTGTGGTCTCCTTCCATTACTTCCAAAGATACATAAAACTTCCACTGCAAAGCAAAGCTTTTCCAGCTGAGGTGAGCAAGGAGACCGCGTGTCCTCGTGAGGCGTTGAGGCTTAGCCAGAGGAAGGCACGTGCGGGCCCTGAGCCACCTTCCTACCTGCAGCTCTGCCTCCCGGGGCTCCCTTGCCCTTTGCAAGGTGGCCAGAATCCTTGGACAGAGGCCACAGTGCTTTGGAGAAAAACAGGGCTTCATTCAGCTCACGATGTTACGAGGGGCTGAAGATCTTGGTGATGCATCTAGAGAGAGAGAGAACTCGAAGTTAATGGGGAGACAGCAAGTGTTTCATGTTTTAATATCTGCATATTTCAATAATAAATCAACCTGCGCTTATAATCTGCTCCCCCCCACTCCAGCTGGGAACGTACCAGCTTCCAGAGAGCCTCACAGATGGAGGGGAAAGGCATGGGGAGACGTCAGCACAAACATCCTTATTAGCTCTATGTGGTGCCTAGGAAGTAATGGGTGAAGCACCTGGCAGCTCAGCTAAGTGAGATATGTCTTGAAAATAAATCTCTAAGGAGAAAAAACGACCTTCATTCTTGATGATACTTTACATGTGATCTGAATCTGGAAATCTACGAAAGAATAAAATCAAAAAACCTAGGAAGAATGTCATGTAGAAGATGCAGTGCATTAGAAGATATAGCTTAAAGAGTGCCAAGTACTGGAGAAGCACAAAATAAATAAAATACATTCCACATTCCTTTTATTTATTTATTTATTTTCCTGAGGGCAGCTGGTACTTTCTCTTATTCAGATGGAGTGCATTTTAAGAACACTCTTGGCTGTCCATTGGAATTCAGCAGTTCCCGGGCACTGGGTAAGTTACTGAAAAAGACCAAGTCTCTCTGCAGTATCCAAGGCCCTGAGTGGTTCAGAGACTGCTGACCTTGCTCTGCCTTACACAGGCTATTGCCAGCAGCATGGTGAAGATGAGGACGCTCCCATCCTCATCACTGCGCCCGTATGGGAGCAAATGGTGCAGGAGCACATGGGGCAGGAGCACAGGAAAGCACCTGCAGGAGCTTCCTCCGGTTCATCCTTCGCGGGGCTTCACTGAGGGAAGTGACTCACTGAGTGCAGAGTCAGCGAGCTAATTCTCCCCACTTCTACCTTATGGCTCAGGTCACCTGGCACTTGTTTTTCACAAGCTAAAGGCAGTTTACAGAGCGAGGGGAGCGCAGGGTGCTTTTTGCTTCATCACATGTTTGTGGCACAGCCGGTAAGCAACGCCGTCGGTCCCTCCTGGAACCACCCCTTATATTTGCAAGAGATAAACTCATAGCATTTGCCCTCGTGGCCACCCAGTGCCATGCCTGCTCTCTGGTGGCAGGTGGAAATTCATTCAGTTGGTGGCAGGTTCATGACGCAGGCTCTCGTTTGCTCAGGCCCAGTTCTCCCAGATGGGCCGAGCATGCTGGCCCAAACGCCGGCTTTTTCCTTTGTCTGCACAAAGCTGCGTTTGCCCCTGGCATTAGTTGTAAGCTTTCTAAACATCTAAAACACCTTCTCTCATTTCTTTTCTTTTTTAACCATACACAAAGGATAGGGCCGCTGGTGTTGCAAAATTATGGAGTCGGAGCCTGTTGCAATCAAAAGATGATTAGTTTCTTGTGTTTGTGTGTGTTCTGATGTGAATTAAACCAATCCATTATGTCTGTTCTGTGTTCCTAGGGATGCACTATTTTTATGCAGGACTTGCAAAAGCAGACACAGTTCACCGATGTTTATTAGTGACCTTGTCTCGTCCTCTGAATTATGGGCAGTCTGCTTTGAACATGGGGAAATGCTACTAACAATCATGATGTGGATGTTCGCTCTTTTTGTAGCTGTTTAACCTCTCAAGGCCCTGCTGCAGTTTGAGATGTGAAAAAAAGAGGAACAGAATTATGGGTGTTTAAAGCTGAAATATTTATAGAAGCAGTTTTTTATTTAAAAATAGCATTTGTGCCTGAGAAGATCAGATGTACCACTTCAGCATGAAAAACAAAACCAGATTTTAGTTGATATTATTAATAGAAATTGCATGTAATTTGATAATGTAATTTAGTTGAAAATATTTTCTTCCAGTCTATGTTTTGGAGTGCTTTTATGTTACTAAAAGCTATAAGGAATAAAAAGAAGTACGTATTTTGTGTGTTCTAGGGGGCGCAGAGACAAATTATTTTTCTTTTAAAGTAAAAAATATTTGAGGTATCAGAATGCATGCCTCAGACTTCAGATGTTTAAAATTAAAGGAGACATAGGATGTTAGAAAAGGCATTCTGTTTACAATGGGAGAGTGGGATTCATATCTATCACCAACAACGTGCTGTAAATTAAGAGAAAGGCACATGCTAGAAAGAGATCAAAATCTAAATCTGGATTATTGAGGGGCAAAATTTTCCCTATTTGCCTATAAGAGATGCTTACGTGGACTTTCAAAATCCACCTTTATTGTTCAAAATGAAAAATAGCCGAATGCCAAATCCTCCTGTCTCTGCTGTCCTGCAGTCCCTGTTTAGGCGGGTGAGTGTTTCACCTGGAAGGCTCTAAAGCACTGCAGGATGTGGCCCGTGCACTTTGTGGTAGTGGCAGTCAGTAGTGCTCTGGGATTGAGAGGGAGTCCAAATCTGGCTGGCTCTCCATGAGGATTGGCTTTTACTGGAAGAGCTAGTCAGGGAAAACTGGGATTGAGAGGGAGTCCAAATCTGGCTGGCTCTCCATGGGGATTGGCTTTTACTGGAAGAGCTAGTCAGGGAAAACTAAGACATGGTGCCTCTTGCCAAACCTCTGTAGCATAAGATGCTGCCAAGTTTTAATACTGTAAGTGCTCCCTGACTTACATTCCCCATAGGACTGAAGGAGTTAAAGTATCCCATGTTTCTCTTTCAAGGCTCAGGCTGTGGAAAGAACATCTTTGCAAAGAGCCTAATATGCTATGGTATTTTTCAGCTCTCTGAAAGAAATTTGTCCACGTTGTTTGTAAAATGGTAGATTTTGATGGGAAATAAAGGAGGTGAGAGTTGTGAGTAGTAACTCACACTTCTTGTCTTTCGAAGAGTGTCTTAGAGCACATCTGGGGGAGAAAAAGTGCTCTCAGAGCACGACGCAGAACCCCAAATCAAAAATATGAATTTGAATATACTCGAAGAAAGATTTTACTCTTACTTTCTTCAATAGGTGAAAATACTCATAGTACTATGATGACTCCATTAAATATAACTTTGCGGCAAAAAGAAAAGTCTATTTAAAACTTCAAGCTTTAAAGTCTATTTAAAACGTCAGGTTTTAAATAGAACAACCTGTAGACACTCAGGTGTAGATACCAAGTAGAACACTGCGAGCTGAAGGAAGAGATGTCCCTGCTTCCCGTTTCCGGATGGCTCCATCTCGTCGGCGCGGTGGCCCTCTCCCCGCTGCGAGCAGCGCTCCGGCTCAGGCGGGAGAAGGCAGCACGCCACCGCTCCCGTGAGCAGGGGCGCCTCGCGCCATCCGCCTCCGGCAGCTCGGAAATGGCGGCCTGTGGACGCCGCTCGTGGCTGACAGGAAAGAGCGGATTCGTGGGAAGCAGGAGCGCGCGCGGTACCTCTCGGCCCTTCCTCCTGGCTCCCCTCGGCCTGCCGCTCAGTTGGCCTTTGAACAACCTCCCACGTCTCGCTTTACTGGTGTGTCAACGAAGGAGATAATACTTCGTGTACACAAGATCATTAAATATATAAAAAGAAACGAAGACGACAATAGAAGCCACTGTAGAACTTCTGGTTTTATTTAAAAAGCTTTCAAAAAAGCTTTTCTTTTTTGAATTACAGAGTTAAATGAATACTCTTCCGTGAGGGTCCATGTAACGTTTATTCTCAGAGTTAATTTGGGGACAGAGAGAGGAGCGTTACCCTATCACAACACCGCTAGGCAGCCACCTACTCATTTTTTATTTCCTAACGCCTTGTAGAGCTGATACCCTAGCTTCATTGGAAAATACATTTGAGCTCAGCAGAGTGATTCCCCCGCTCACCTCCCTGAGGGTGGTCTTGTTAAAAGCAAACTTTCTGTGGCCCCTGCAATTCAGTGTGGTTGGATCTGGATGTAAAGAACAATATCTTACTTACAGTCTTCATAGAGGCTGTAGACATTAATTAGTCCATGCTTTATAATGCTCTGAAGAGTTAAAAAATGTCCCGTCGGCACTATAACTTGGTTCTCAACTCTGCAGTCTATCTTTTAATTGCTCTGCTTGCTGTAGCGCCCGGAATTGAACTCCTGCAAAATAAGCAAAATCAGTCATAGTTATTAATCAGATCAGACTTCAAGTAGAATTTGGGGTGGCACCAGATGTGCTACAGGCTGTGCAAAGGATGCATTCTTCACATGGAATAAGGACTGAGCCCCAATCCTGATTTGCTTTGGGTTTCACTGCGCTGCCAAATATGCTGCCTTCCAGATGTAGCACACGTCTGATGGCTGGACAATTTATGGTCATTATGGAACCCCCTGAACCTTTTAGTTCAGTGAAGTTTCCAGGAGCGATCTAATTTCCTGTTCTCATATTTATATTCTGACCAAATTCTTACAATAGCTAAATAATTTCATATGGCATTTGTCACTTCCAGTCTTGAAGTGCTGTTATGGTGTTAACTCAAAAGGAAGCTTCAACTCAAATGTCAGTTCTATCTTTGTGACTAGTAAGATGATTTTTAACAGTTTTTGTGTGCTCTGATTTTCTTTTTTGGATGCCAGGCACCCGGTGATGTCATTAGTTCCAGTACTGATGCTCTTGTAGATGATGGGAGCTTCAACTCAAGGTCTGAGCAGGGGAGAACGCGGGGAGTGACGGGTGCGTCCTGGTTAGTGCCAGAACATCAGCACGGGCTGATTGCTCCTTTGTGTCACTCCTAGGGCAAGAGCGTGATTCATCACTTCCATTTTGCTGAGTCCTCAAGTGCAGATGCATCTTTATGGGTTAGATTTTGCTTCCATTGAAGAGTAAATGGCATCCTGATCTCATTTATAATAATGTAAGTTGGGAGTAGTTCTGTAAAACTGATTGACCTACATCGGTGTAATTCTTGTGTGAGGTCACATTCAACAGCTTCATGGCAATGAGTTTACTCTTAACAAACAAATACATATGTATGTGTGTTCTTGGTTCCCTTGAAAAGCAATGGATTTTCTGCACTAGGTAGCTGATGTGGACTCTGTCATTCTCCACTTAATATTTTAAGAATAGATTCACTTGACGTGTTTAATCCAAGTGCTCTTTCCGTTTGAAAGTTCAGGTGTGGAGCAGCTTTCCGTGAGTGATTTTGACCATGAGCACCCCTCCGTTTTGGCAATATTGCCATCTGCCATTCTTTGCTGGTGTTCTCAATCCGCTCTCTTTGTAACTCTGCTGATGACTACATTGTTTTGATACATTAGGCCGGTTAAGCTGCAGAAATCTAGCTTAAAAATAGCCCTATGATTTTAAAATGATTTTTAAAAACTGGAGGAGCGCAGAAGAAAACATTGTTTGTACATGGTTATAGATCTATTTCTGTAGAGCTATTTCTGGTAAACTGAAGCTATCTGATATACTAGTGTAGCACAAAAAAAAGGAAGATTGATGTTTGTATAGATAAAGAATCATTTGTGGCTGTGATTAGGATGATCACATTGATATATCCTTGGGTCACTGGGCCATGTGTTCTTATAAGGTGTAATATTTTTTTCTATCAGCTGATTTTATTTAAGAACAAAATTTCCCCCCTAGCTTCTTCTTTCTTAAATTAACTGACGCCTTTCACTTGTAGCTACAAGTAAAGGCTGCAAAGCAGCTCTGCAGTAGCATCCAGCTAAATACAGATGTTCCAAACGTGCCGTCTGTCAGCGAGTCCCTTAGGCACCAGTCTGTGCCTCTTCATGTTAGAGCACCGGGCACGTGGCTTATTACATCAGGTTTTCTTCTTGCATCCCATGTCCCACGGGTTTGTTCTGCTCTGTTCTGCACGAGCTGCCCTGTTGGGCCTGTGCTGGGAGGTGCTCCTTCTTTGGGCTGGTTGCAAACCAGTGCAAACCAGTGGGTGCAAACCAGTGCAAGTTCATGGCAGCAAAGGCCATAAGCCCTGCACACTGGCCTGTGGGAGAAACAGAGTCAGAAGGACCAAGTAGTCCTGTGCTGTTCCTCATTCATCATCTATGTTCACAAGCCCTGCCAGCCTGGCACTCACAGGCCCCACTTCTCCTTTTGGCAGCAGTGACCACTAGAAGGTTCATGTGTCCGTGTCTCCATCTTCCTGCCTTCCTCCTGTGTTTCTGCGGGACATGGCCACAGGTGATACCATAACTGCAGAAGGCTCCTTGGAGACTGAAAAGGGAAAAAAAGATCTCTGTTTCTGTCCAGTGGCGCGCAGGTGCAGTACGAGAAGGACGAAGCCGTGTGCTTTGTGATGACAGGAGTGGAACTGGCTAAGATTTTGAGCCTCTTGTTCTTTTGATGCAAAAGAAGGACCCTCCAGACTAAAGGAAAATGATGGGAGTGAATGAACAATTTTCTATTTCACTTGGTCGTGTTTTAGAACCAGAGTCTATCAGTAGACATATTATACTGACTGCAGTAAACACCAGCATTTAGGAAGTCTTAGAAAATGTGGAGATATTACCCACGTAGTATTAGAATCTGAAGAGGCCTTGTGGGAAGGGACCTCAGGAGGTACCTTCTGCACCCTCCCAAATCAGGGAGCAGGTTCTAGTGCTTGGGCCACTTGGGCAGCCTCCAAGGAGGGAGGTTTCACAGCCTCTCTGAACAACCTGGCCTAGTGACCGATTGTCCTCTGAGTGAGAAGTGTTTCCTGCACATCAAGTTGGGGTTTCAGTCTATGACCATTGTGCCTAGTGGGTGCCTGTGTAAAGAGTCTAGAAGTCTAGAAATAGAAACTTAGGAATTGGATAGGGAATCTTCAGGGATGTGGTTGTACAAGAGCCAGGGCTGGAATATTCATCCTGATTCTACTGGTCCAGTCTGCTTCTGAGTCAGAAGACTTCAAAATGTCTTGTAAAAGAAACATGAGTAAATGAGATAAAAAGGATATCTGGAAAGGAGGCAATCAGAAAACAAAGTGGGAAACATGACATCTTCAGTCTTACTTCCTTGTGTAGCATTGCATCAGGCATTTATTCTTTTTCTCCCCAATTGTATGATTACTACAATAAACATTATTGTATTTTATCCATTTATTGGTTTAATGCCCCCAAATCTTTATCAGTATCAGGACCTGATTTTTTTTTGCAAAAATGTAAAATGTAAATCCTGCTTATTCTGATTTAAGACAACAGTGCAGAAAGGTGAGGGGAGCTGGATGGAAAGGAAGGATAAAGACACAGAATGAGATTGTACAACTATATATGCTTGCTGTACATATAATCGGCATTATACATACCTTCCAATGTCTTTTAATGTCTATTAAAATTGACTAGTTTTTCTTCACATAGTGTAAGAGGAGAAATTAAATAAGGGCTAAAATAATCCATGATGCTATGGAAAAGGTAAATTATGAGTAATAGCTCAACAAGCCCTGGCCCTTTTGTTACCAGTGTTATTTTGCAGAATGGTTTAGTCTTGAATAGTTGGTGAGGAGTTAAAAAGGATTTTGTTTGTTTGATTGTTTGCTTGTTTCTTTTTTATGTATAAAGCTCCGTTACTCCATTAAGTTCCAGCAAAAGGTTTTCTTCCTTTAACTTTCTCTGGTTTACCCTAAATTGAAGAACATGTTAAACCTAATCTGGAAGGCCTATTTTTTGTGATGTGTTTCTTTTAGATAAAACTGCCAATTTTATGCCTATGAGGAGCTTACCTTGGTCCTTTGTGGTCTCATGCATTTCTTGAGAGGCAACTTCCACAAACTAGTGGCCACATCCAATGGCATTACAAAATAAAACTGTGCTCCTAACTATTTATGTCAAGGAAATATAAATATTTCCTCCAGAGCACGTGGGATTAGTGAGTAGAGATTTTCGAGCAGCGTTGTTTTTGTTTCCCTTTGCTTGTTCTAGCAAAGATGGGAAGAAGTGAAAGGGGTGATATAAATAAACTGCTCTGATTGCGTGTGGAGGGGTTGGTTAAATCAGAGCGTAACATTCTTCCCTCTTGCTAAAGCTACAGATTTTTTTCAAGAAACAGGCATAGCTAACATCTTTTACACCGTGTTGATTCAAACCCCCTAACTTCAGCATCACCCCTGTGAATTAATGCTTCCAGTTCAATAGGTTGCGCCTGGTCCCGCCACCTATTTTACTGCCCCTGTTCCATTAACATTCCAGGGCGGTTAAGGAAGCATTGGAGGGACTTCTGTTCAGAGAGCACATTCAGCAGCGTTCCATAGTGCTGCAAGGGTCTGGAATATCCTGCAAGGGTCTGGAATATCCTGCCGCAGCCATGGGATTTACAAACACTGATAGTCACCCAGCCACTTCTAAATTAAAAGCCATTTGAGTAACTATTGTGTGCTAGCCCAAATGCATGTGGTTGGGGAGGATTTAATTGATACAGTATTTAAGAACCTTTGCAGGATGCCTTTAATATCTCTCCAGCAAAATAACACTTTGTTTCGCACTTCAGAACTTCTGTAGCACGTTAATAAAGTCCCAGTAAATGAGCTTTCGGATGTCCTGGGAGAACGATTAGTCAAGATGGAAGCATAATGAAATATACAGTTTTAAAGCTGATGATTTAACCAATCCAATTAGGGACTGTGTAACGTTCACTTGTGGTGTTTTGATGATGATTTTTATGGAAATAAAGAAAGAGCTATTTGGGGCAATTAGTTGGAACTAATTTTGTTTTACAGGAGGGCTTGCAAAGCATAGCTTTAGATTGCCTGAATGCGAGGTTTAGGTAGTGCAGAGATGTTAAGCTGGATTAACTCTGGTCCTTAACCATCCATATCTAGAATTTGGAGTTGAAATCTAATATTACTTCCTATGGAAGATGTCTTTTAAGTCAAAGCCATTTGAATTCATCGGAAGACCATTAGTCAGCTAAAAGCAATTAGCAGACCTTTTGGCAGGATGCAGTGGGAGAACTGTGAGTTGTGGAGCATAGAAAGCTCCCTAGGTTGAAAGCGCTGCAGTTGAAACAGAGGCTGTGGGATGAGTGAGTTGTGATTTTCTCCACTTTGAGGGAAAAAAAATGAAAAAAAAAGTTTCCATTATGACCTGACCTGATTCACTCACTAAGCAGATTTTGTCCTCTAGCATGAAAAGACACCTTGGGCAAAGTGAAATCCTTGATGTTGGCTGTAAGGTCAATATCACAGTAACCGACCATATTAATGAGTTAATCTAATTATCTTCTGTGCAGCTAATACATAAGACCAGGTATTTTGGGCCATTTTAGCTCATTACCAATTAGTGATTACTGTAGATGTGCACAATCGACAGCCTTCCTGAGCATTTAGCTTTCCTGAATTTCCCTCAGTAGTTTTGTACAGTGACAAAGCAGCTGTAGAAGTTTTGAAACTCGTTGTGAAATGCGAAAGGAGAAGCAGGGAACTGTGTTATGTCTCCCATCCCTTCCATTTCCTTTGTGCTTTTCTTTTCTGAGCTCAGTTTATGACTTGCATATTTGGAATTGCTTGTACTGGCTAAATATATTTTTCTGTATTGCTTTCCTATTTTGACTTTGTGTAATTTTCATTGTTTAATAATTAGATCCACTGAGGTTTCATAACGCCAAAATTCTTTAATCCTTCAAGTCACTGTAAAGTATTCCTCAACAGCTTGTGCAAATTTACTCTTTGTAGAGGCCATCCCGTAAAAGAAAGTCCTTCCTCATGCTTGCCATAAATATCCATTTATTTGTGGCGCTTAGTTACAAATAAGATACAGACTGCATATTCCTGAGTATTCTGTAGAACTATGTTAGAAGTTCAGAATGGTAATAACTTTTCCTTCCCTTTCTTTCCCTTGCCTTCCCGTGCCTTCTCTTGTCTTCCCTTTCCCTCTTCCCTATCTCCTCTTCCAATTCCCCTTCCCTCCCCATCTTCCCACCTTCCCTCCCTTAGTGGGAATCATCTGTACTCAGTAGTTTGTACGGTGCTGTTTCTTCACCAAGTGTAGGCTCGTTGGATAAAAGCTCATTTTTCATCAGAAATTTCCTTGTAGATATTATTAGATCGTTTCTTCAGTCTGACTAGTGAGGGGAGATCATTGTTAGTGGTGAATGTTTTGCTTCGTTTTCCCCATGTTTCTTTATTTGCAGTAGCTATTAATGTACTGCCATGTTTAAATGCCCTTGTATCAGTGCATACTCCCATCTAGACTGACCCCATAATCTCTTCTCTAAACCAGGAAGAGTTCAGTGTTTTTTCACTAAATTCAGGTCTTTAGGTTTTCATGGCACAAGCACCAATGGACCTTTCTCACTGTTAAGGAACAGAGATGAGGAGCAGAGACTCCTTCTATATTGAAATTCTAAGAAGTTGTTAGAGCTTCCCCAGGGCATGAGCGAGTTCTGTTGGCAGGGGCTGTGTGGAAGACAGCACTTGGATTCTGGTTTGCAGGGTCTTGAGGACGAGCACTAGTTCTCCTCAAGCCTGATAAGTGCATTTGCCTTTTGCTTGTGTTAGGGTAAGTGTCTCCTGTGCGGTTTCAATCTGTTTAGCCACTTTTTTGCTACTACACTTCGAATTTATGCATGAACTCCTACAATGCTACATACTCACTGGCCACCTATTTACATTAAGAAAGGGCAAGCCCTCACATTTCTTCAGTTACAAATAAAATAAATCACCACTGTCACCACCCATTGAAATGATCTGTACAGGTTATGGCTGAAACCTAACATGAGCTAGGGATATTTAAATAAAATCATGTTTTCCGATATTGAGCTTATCTTCCAAAATATTTTGTATTCCACAAAATCAAAACCTACTTTATGACTCTCATTTTCATCTACTTGTTTCTCTCCTATCATAGAATCATAAAATGCTTAAGGTTGGAAGGGACCTCTAGAGATCATCTAGTCCAACCCCCCTGCTCACGCAGGGTCACCTAGAGCACATGGCACAGAGCTGCATCCAAGCGGAGTTTAAAGATGTCCAGAGAGGGAGACTCCACAACCTCTCTGGGCAGCCTGTTCCAGGGCTCTGTAACTCCCTCACTCAGCTTGTGGCCGTTTCCTCAGTCCTATCACTGGCCACCACTGAAAAGAGGCCGGCCCCTCCTCCTCACTGCCTCCCTTGAGGTATTTATAGACACTGACCAGGTCCTCCCTCAGCCTTCTCTTTTTCAGCCTTCTCTTCTTCTTCATGAGTCCATGACAATGAAATGACACCCACAGCACTAGTGCAGATTCCAAGCAGGGTAGGAATAAATAATAGAGTCAGTCTAGCTTTACATCTTGGTAGCAAGATGATACTTTAATAAAAATCCTAGTTTCTTCATAGGAGTTGACCACTGGATGATATTTGGTTTTCAAAACCAATGACAGATGTCCTATACCCCTTTCATCTTATATTTTTCTTTTATAAACAATACTAGCTTATTTCCAGGAACTATTAAACAAAATGTTAAGGATTGTCTGCTGCAAACATTTAGGTTTTAAACGACTCTTTATGGTTTTGGCTGCTTAGCAATTTTTTAATTGATTGCTTTTTAGTTGTCTACAGGTTCAGTTGTTGTGATTTATTGAATTAAAAGTGTCTGCATATATGGGTTTTGAAGCAAGGATTCCTGGACTTCAAGAGAACAGGGCTTGACTTACAGAGGAAAGTGGAAGGCAGGCTCTCGTGGGAGGCAGTTCTGAAAGGCAAAGTAACTCAAGGAGGGTACAGGGTATTTAAGGACCATTTTCTTCAAATATATGAACTCAAAACAATAAACATGTCAGACTATCAGCTTGACTAAATAACAAAGCCATGAATGAGCTGCAATACAGAAAGAAAGGGCAGGTAAAAACGAAGACAGGCAATGGAAGAATACAGAAATATTGCCTGGGAATGCAGAAATGGCTTTAGGAAAACCAAAGTTCAGAGTTGAAACTCTCAGCGGATGCCAAGAGCAACACAAAGACTCTATTACTACACAGCAATAAAAGATGAACAAAGGAAGTGTGAACTCACTGCTGAATGTAGCATATACTTATAAATTGAGTATGACAGCAGATGCAGATAAAGCTTAGCAAAGACATCTCAGCCTGAGTCTTTTCCAAGAAGGTCTCCCAGGGCTTTGTGCCTAGAGGCAATGTTCTAGGAGGAGAGAAACTACCAATTGTAGCCAGCCAGTGATTTCTTGAGAAATCTTATTTAGTCTGGAGGCAAGATGGTTTCAAAAGGATCCAGCAGCTGCTTTGTGGTACCTCCAGGGACATCATGGAGAAGACAGTGTAAGGCCTTACATAATGGCAGGAGGACAAGAGGCAATGGGCATGTGCTGAAATAGGAGAGGTTCAGACTAGATATAAGGAAAATCTTTTCCACTTTGAGGACAGCCAGGATGGGGCACAGGTTTCCCAGGAAGGCCATGATGTCTCTGTTTTGGAAGTTTTCAAGACTCAGTTGGACTCAGTTGGACTATGAAGAACCTGGTATGGTCTCACAGACTATGCTTTTGAGCAGGAAGTTCAGCTAGAGACCTCCTGAGGTCCTCTCCAACCTAAATGAGTCTGTCTTACCGCTCGGGTTTCCAAGCTATTTTTTTCCTCTGGTACTTCATTAAAGCACTTCTACTTATATCTGGATAAGTATTTCTTTCAAGTACTTTGACGCAATCCATTTACTTAAAAAAAATCAAAAAGAATTTTGATTCTTTTGACCTTTATTGCATAGGTGAGTGTCTCTAGAGAAAGAAAAAAAACAAGGAACATTACAAGCAGACCACTTGCCTGTAAACAATTAAAAAGTCTAATGCAGTACAAAACCTGTAAACTTCTGAGTTTTGTAAACCTAAACTCAGAAAATGTAATTACAATAGAAGAATTAAACCCCTCCAACCTTAAATTTGCAAAAAACATCCAGAAATAGTGGTCACGTGTGGTTCCTTTTCTTGTTTTCCTTCCCCTGGGAATCTTTTCTTGCTTGTACTGTATATGGCATGTGGACTGAATGCAGTGTCTACTGCTGCTTTCCACTTCAGCCTTCTCCCCACTCTTGCCATTTTCTGTTTCCCAAGAAACCTAAGAGATCTCCAGGTCTTTCGCTCTTATGGCAGAGGATAGTGCAGGGCAAAGTTGGAGTGAACAAGTGCTCATGTTTCACAGTTCGGGCTCATTTTGTCAGTTTTTGCCTGAGAATTGCTCCATCAGTAAGCACAGTTGCTCTCTTTCAGTGGGGAAAATAGCTTTACAAAGGAGTCGCAAGCAGTTCCAGCAAGTGAACACCAGCTAAAAACTTCATCTCTTTGCTTAGGTAGACTTGTAGGCATTGCTTAGGCAGGCTTGTAGATAAGCTTATGTGGAAGACATACGGAGATAGATGCACCTCTCTCATTTCTCATATATTTCTCCAGGGGAGACAAGTCCCCAAGACTTTTCAGTGGGGAGGAAACCATGGGTAGCCCATAAAAGACCTGACTGGCTCAAGTGACAAAGGAAAGGTCAAAAATCAGCTTGACACTTCATGTCACATACATCATGGTTTATATTATCCCTTTAGAGGGCTGAATGATAGAACGAATATTAAACACACTGACCATCATGGACATTCATGCCTCAACCATTTTCCTAGTCTTTCATTAAGATTACCCAATACTTTCCATTATAAAGGATCATATAACTTTGCCAAAGTTTGGTCATTTTAACTGTAATTTCTCTTGCTGGCTTGGTGCCTCTGGCTGATTTTTGTTTGGATTTTTTTTTTTTTTTGATAACTTCTATGTGCAGTCATTTCCAAGAAGGAGTTAGGGGAAAATATATATGCTGTTTGCTATATCAGAAACTTATGGGCATTTTCTTTTAAAAACTCTCACTTCCCTGTATTTGGATAAAAGTACTAGAATTTGATGGATAGATAATATCTGGATAATATGTCTGGAATGACCTTTTTTTTTTTTCTGTCCCAGTGAAAATCTGCACAGTGAAGAAAATATTTTACAAGACTTAAATATCACAGGTTTGTATAGTGGAGAAGACTATTTTCTTTACAAGTTAAGCTTCCTTTGCTGTATAGGCTGAAAAATAGTTGTGAGACGTGAGGTACAAGAGGCAAGAAAACTGAGAAATTCTTATTTTCAAAGCAGGAGGCTTCAGTGCTAGAGAAACGATCTCTGCAACTCTGCCAAATAATTCCTATGTGATGTAAGCAACTCACCAAAATATAACCCATCCTAGTTCATCACTACCCATGTTTTTCTCATTAGAATTGATAGGAATCTTGTGTCATTTGCAGAAGGGCTGAGTACTCGCACCTGCAATAGAAGTCAATGGGACCCTGGCCCTCAAACATATGAAATGTGTGTGAATGTCTGGACTGTAGCATATGTCCTATCTGCAGTGCACCTAACATCCATATCCTGCAGCCATTCAGACTTGGACTTGGCTCAGTGTGTGGCTCAATTCCTTTTTCACAGACTTCACACACGTGGAAAGCAGGGAAGGAAGGGCAGAGGCACCTTAAGGTTTGGCTTGGTCTTGTGAGGATGTGGCTAGTGCTTTTAGCAGGACTTACAAAGTGGAAAATGAAAAGTCCTTATGCCTTTGAGTCCATGGCATAAATATGGGCTGTAATACAAGGGGCTCTGGGAAATTAAAGCATTTCAAATGAAGGGCATCATACATGTTAATAACTTTATATCTTACTGTAATTTAGTCCCCTAAAAGGCTCCTCTAAATAATACTCATTTTTTGCTTGCAAAAATGTTTGCAAAGATTAATTAATAAATATATAACATAAATATACAAATGCAACATTGATAATAGGTATAGAGAAAAATAATAATTTTATCTTCAGAGCAGAGCTTTAGTGTTGCAGTGAATGGGGCTTACAGGAATAATGAAGAGAATATGAAATATTTAATCATTAAATGAGTTCAGTCCATCTCTCAACTGAACAAAGGAGGGTTGTTAAAAATATATAAATAGGTAAATAAATAAAAACCCCAAAACCTAGATCAATTCTTTTTAGGGGAGAGCACATCAATAATTTCAAACACATAAAATAAATTAAAATCACACTGGCAATCTTACTCCTGTCATGTCCTAGTTCTGGGGTGTTTGACTTTGTAACTAGTAAAGTTTTTTGACAACTACTATTTTTGTGCAGTATTTTTGAAGTCTGATACCATGAAAAATAGTGCATGGCATTGGGAGAGATACTCCAAAGCAAATGGAGAGATACATGGCATATCTCCAAAGTTTTAATTAATATTTTCAGTGGCTACCCAGTGACATGTAATCTATCTGAAAGAATACAGAAATACTGCAGCAGAAGCAACTGTTGATAATACGAATTCAGAAGCAATACGTACTACCTATCTTTCAGTTCATCTATTCCTTTAGAAGTCTGTTTGGTCTGAGAACTAAAACCAATGTAAACTGAGTAAATAAGACTAAAAATACTTATTACAGTGGCTATCAGTTATTGTCATTATGTCCCAATAAGCAAAACTTCAATGTTCACCATAAACAGTAATTTACATAAATTACAGATGTCTTCTACATGATAAGTAAAATACTTACTGTTTGGAAACATTCCAATCCTGGTTTTCAAAGCTTTTCTTTCTGTACATTCTGGGCTGAACACAAAGAAGAGGAGTCATAATTTAATATACTCCCGTGTCTACCTACACGCACTTGTTGAAGTGTCAGAGATTCTTGGTGGGTGTGACTTACAGGATGAGAAGTTAAAGTAAGTTGTAATAATAGCATTAACTTAAAGTAGGGAGGACACACTATCTTTTTCTTTATTTTTCTTACCATGTTTCTGCTCTGTGGTCAAGCAATATACAAGGCATAGCAGGTTAGCCTCTGTTTGTCTGAGCTCTGCAATGGAAGGTGAGAAGTAAGAATGACCACAAATGATGTATTTGGATGTACTGTGTGATCCTTGACAAAACCAGTGAATTCTGGGCAAATTCTGCTCTGAATTGTATGTGAAATGCATGGGCTACAGCCACAGGAATCTTTTTCTAGGATAATAGGGCCCACTTTTGCATGGAGATGGGTTGCTGCTTCTCTGGCTCCCTGCTGAAGATAAAAGGAAGCCAAATGTGGTTGACATTTGGAGATTCTCAAAATATAACAGAATGTGGCCCCTCTTGTTTTCCTCCTTCCATGAA
>JAVCKT010018428.1:0-10325 GCA_032273925.1 Rhynchotus rufescens | reverse complement strand
TCACACTCATGCCTCTGACCTCTGCTCTGTTAATGTGACAGATTAAGTTTGCTGTGGAGCTCCCCTGTGTCTGATGCTGAAGTTTGTGCCTAGGCCACCGTGGATGTGACCGAGCAACCCTGGCCTGGGATGGAGAATTTGCATGAGGAATCAGAATCCCTAAAATGACTGGAAGAGCCCTGCAAAGTCTGCTGGAGATAAGACAGGCTTGTTTCAGTGTACGTTATTTGTACTAGGAAGCCGATATAATGACTCAGTGGACTTAATTTGCCAAACAAACGACCAGAATTACACGCTCAATTTCTATTCTGGAAAAAAACTGAAAAATAGCAAGAGTGTCATTTTTAATGAAATAAAATATGCAAATAATGCAGCAGTATGTGTGGAACTAAATGTGTCCTGCCTTTACACAGAGCTGCTATGCTTGCATTAAGCTTAAGCATTTTGGCAAATAAGTACTGGCAAGTAACTATTCTCAAACATTTAATGTATATATTCTTTACAGAAAAGACTGAAGCAGAAGTGAAGGTGGTTGCAGAAAAAGACAAACCAAAGAAGGGGAACATTTCTCTGCAATTTGTTAAGGAAACAGCTGCACCTTCTCTTTGCATTTCTTTGACCATTAATAGTTTTTCCTGGGTTTGTTTGCACGGTGTTCTCCATAAACAGGGACCAGACACAGCTCATTCTCTCTCCATTTCAAATGCTTTTCTCTATTATTAGAATATGGAATATTCTAATATTCAATAATGTAAATATTATTATACTAAATTCAGCTCGTTCTGTGCTCAGTAAAGCTCACAGTTAGGAACTCAGATATCTCCTTTTACTGGTTTGTTCTTCTCTTTCCATAAGTAGCCCTTTTAAGGACTTCTCAGGGAATTGTTGTACAAACTGTTGTGCTGGATGTAATTCTGGCTGCTGCTTTGAGGCTTTCTGAGCTGCAGGCGCGAGCTGTTCTTGGTGCCCGGGTGGCTCTGCAGAAATGCTGGTGTTCTTGGCCACTGCCCTGCCAGGGGCTGAGGGGAAGAGTCCCCCCTCTGCAGGGTCAGGCATGGAGGCACCTTCACAGCCTCATCCCATATTCAGAAGGACACTGGGACACCTCAGGAAACACGGATACTGGCACGCGTTTCCTGTGATTCATGGAAGTTGCACTGATGATCAGTTGTGCATTATTTCTGGAGATATTTTTTACTACTGGCAAAAGGTCAACATTTATATGTGAGTAAAATAGAAACCCTAGATGCCTTTTCAAAAGGCATCATGAAAAAATGTCAGAGGACATTTAAAGTGTAGATCATTTCTGCAATCAGGTAAAGTGACATATGCCTGGGCCTGGATATCATTAGTTATGGAGGATTGCAGCAAAAAGAAATCTTTATGTTTATATGAAGAGCTGTCTTTTCATTATGTGGTTGTACAGGTTGTAGCACAAACAACAAATCGATATTTCCTCAGTGATTGATGGCAAGAATTAATATAAATCAAATGACTAAATAACGTATGAAAACTGAAAAATAACAAAATTTTTTTAAATAATCTTTCTTGAAAAAGAAATATTTTAACTTCCTTCTTGAATCTGGGCACGTGCTGTTGATTTATAACTCCTGCGGGAGAAACAAGCAGCTCACCTAACATTGTACCATTGGCAAGCTACTTAATGGGACTTTCTTTCCAACCTGTATTATGACAGATCCTACACTCCCAAGCACAAAGCTAATATTGTCAATTCATTATTAGTTCTGGGTCAGGTTACAAGCCTTTTTCCCAAGACCCTGTGACTCTCACTTTCCCTTCCTGGGGCAAACAGTGGAAGGAAGGAAGGAAATGATGGATGAAAGTTAAATTCTCTGTAGAAAATTCACTAGACAGTTCAGGGTATTATAATAAAACACCAGGAATATATTTATGTATATTTAATGTGTGATATAATTAAAAACAGAGATGCTCCAAGCTGATTTAAAAACACCAGGAGGACATAAAAACTTATGGTGGGGAGCCTCTGAGAGAAGCTGTTGGATGGGGATAGGCCTCACAGCACATCTGTGCTGCATTCAAGTGACATTTTAGCAAAAATAGCTGCAACTTTAATCAGGACAGTCTCATAGATGGGGCAGGCGGCTGGCGTGGAGGTAAGAGAGAAGCCAAATACTTTCTGGCTCATAGACCTTAACTGCTTGCTTTGCCACCAGTGATAATAGGCAAGCGCCTTGCCAAAGGATGTTGAAGACTTGTGAAAGATGTTTGTTTAACATGAAACGTTTCTCAGGTGGTTTCTGTTACTGTTGGGCATCTTCTCTATTAGTTCTGCTGATGTTGTTAGGACTGTTTATAGATGCCTTAGAAGGACAAGGAGTTTAAGAGTATGTTTGAAGTTAAACAGCTGCTGAATGCTTAGCTGGATCTAGTCCAGAGCTAGGTATTAGTCTGGTTAAGGGCAGAATCTGATCCTTAGTGCCACTTCACTGTGTTGGCAAATACTTCAATCATGGCAAGCAAAATAAATCCCATCTGTTAAGCTGAGTGCAAAAGTCAAGCAAGATTTGTTCTTTCTTAGGATTAATAACTTATACTGGGACTTCAGTAGGTTTTGTCTGCTCCATTGCTGAATGTAAGCCAGAGAATTGTCCTTACATCTGCAATAACTTGCAACCACTTTTGGATGGACTAACTGCTTATTTCCTTTGGTGTAGAGCTCCTCTTACCCTCCCCCAGACAACTTACGAGATTCTCCCTTCTGTCTCAATCTTTAGGAAAGAAATCCAAGGTGGAAATGAAAGGGAACACTTGGAACAGAAACAAAGAGGAGTTTAGTCATGTTGCATCTGCCTGCTGCACTGCTGGTTGCTGTTCTGGTCTGTCCAAAGTCATGCCAGGTGGCACCTGCACATACCCGGCCTCTAGTTCTCTGCATGCACCCTGCCAGCTGCCTCAGTGACTGACCAAAGTGACACATCCGGGTGCCACCACGTCCTGCGAGGACGTCCTGCAGCCCCAGCCTCTGGGGCTGGTCGAGCACGCGTGCAGGGGCTGCTGCAGGGCAAGCTCTGATCGAATGGATTCACCGGCTCATCTTCGTTCAGGGAATGAACAGCACTTCTCAGGAGCACCTACATCTGCACTGCCTGTGATTTAGGTTTGTGTTAGATATGGTGGCCGATATTCCCTGAAGTAATTTGATAGAAAATTGAACATTTAGGCCTGTTGGTAACTTAGCATAGTTTATGATTAAAATCAAGTATTTTGAATAGTTAAAAGTTATGGTATAAATACCTCAAATAATTGAACTTATCTCACTATAGAATTTCAGGTGTGTGGTATGTACAGATGTGTTCTCCAACATATAATAAGGAACAAGGTGACCAAAACTATCAGTTAATGAAATCCTTTCAGGGATCCTATTTGAATGGTTGCCTAAACCAGGTCTTAAAAGTAGACATTTTTTTTCAAATGTAAATATAAAAGTTCATTGTAGTAAAAGAACTTAAAATTTTAATTTTTAAGTAGATTTTTCGCTCTTTTCTACTTGTTTACATGAAAGCAAATAGTGTGAAGGAAGTCTCAGGAATGTCACTCACACAGACTCTAATCATTTCCCATTAGCAGCATGGGAGCTAACAGTAACTGGGTTTTGTTTGTAGGGGCCTTTCTTGCACTCATTTGGGTTGCAAATATCCAGAAGAAATGCCACGGAGAGCCTTTGTTATCCTGTCATTCTTCAGCACTCAAGCATGTTTATGCTCTTTGCATGCAATATTGTTTGCATACAAGTCAACAGATATGCTTATATTTATTTCAAGGGATTAAGATTTTATTTTCTGGGTGCTCTTTGGTGTGCCAGCAATAGCAATATTTACAAGTTCACTACTTTTACTGACTCTGTTTTTTTATTGCTTTTGCAGTAATTTTGGTTCTATGCATAATTAAGGAAAAATTGTAACGGGCAGCATTGCATTTGTGTCGCATTGCTTGTTTTGGGCATACTAGAGTGGATAACCTTGCATTGGTAAGGGGAGCTTATGCAGTAATCCCAGCAGAATTGGCAGAAGGGTATTTGAAATTATCTGAGATTTTTCCTATTACCATCTTGTTCTGACCAGTCAAGTTGTTCAAGTCCTACCAAATGACTCCACATTTTTCTCTTTTTTCTCTTTTTCTCTTTTTCTTTCAGGAAAGGAAGAAATTGTTTAAATGAAGAAATGCATTCACCTCTAATAAAATCTTAAAAATACTTTGATATTTCTCCTTGGACATGAAAAAGCATTTTTGTAAGGTCAGCCATGCTGTTATGCTGCCAGTAGTATTAGCAAACATTCATCCTTAAATATAGAAGCTGTTGTCATCTTTAAGCATTGTGAAAACCAGGTTTGAATACAAATAGCTTTGATTTCTCTGCCTATAGTTCCTGTCAGTATAAATATAGCCTCAACCCTAAAATTTAAATTTCAAAATATGCAAGAGTGTTAAAAAATGGTACTGAAGCACCAGGCATATCGCTAGCTCTTCTATACAAGAACAGGAAATAATAAATTTATAGTATCTTTGGAAAACATTGACTTATTAGTATTGACTTATTAATTAATACCTATTAAAGATTTTTCATTCTGCAAAATATATTACTTTTATTAGAAGAGTTTTTTTCCAAGTAGCAGTTGGTTTGCCTATATTTTATGAATAGAAAGGCTGAATGAAAATATCCCATCTTTTGTTACAAGCTTTCATGGAATAACTTGCTTATGCTACTAATGGATTCTTATTTATGGTTACGCTTCTTGTTTTTTTCCCTCTTTAATTCTCTTATTTGTGCAGGAAGGTTATCTGCTTTTAAGAGTAAAGGGCTGATGCAGTGGTGCATCCTGGTCATCCCGGCGATAAAATGCAGCTTCCTGCCACTAGCCACTTCCATTTGGCTGGAGACGGAGCAGCGGAGCCCGTGGGAGATGGTGAGAGCTCTCGACCTCACTGCATTTTGGATCGTGCTCAGGGCTGAAATTCGGAACTGTAGCACAGGGGGATGTGTGATACTGGTGGCCTGCAGGGCGTTTTCAGGGAAACCTGCTTCTGCTAATGGTGAAAGTGACTGTCCTGGCAAATGTGCAGAAGATGTGGGGAAAAAAAACTTGTGTCTTGGACATCCTTCTGTCTGTGCAAGGCCTCTTTGAGGAGGGACCAGATACAATTCTTGTCACACAGCCACTTGACTAACAGTGACAGTGTGTGCTGCTGTACCTGCTCAGCCAAGGGCCAAGTTTACAGATTAACTCAGGGCTGGAGAGTTTTGAATTTGCAGAAATCTCTGGCCGCTTCAGCTCTTCCCTTCGTGGTTTTAAATAGTCTGCCTGAGAGAACTATGATACAAATACTCAGTTTTAGATATCTAATTCATGTTGCTGCATGTTTTATGTCAACACAAGCCTGTTGCTCTTTTTAATATGTATCTTTGGTTTTTATGCTGAGCATGTTGTTTTATATGTGGAGCAGGATGAGAAAAACACTATAATTTGGCATTTCAGATTATATAGATCTATTTGTTATCTTACTCTCATTAGCAGGTGAAATAGCACTACCAGCAGGGAATCTGACAATAACTTCAGCAGCAAGCCCCTTCGCCCGTCTGCTCACATCTCCTCAGCAACATTGTTCTAATAGAATAAAAATAATTAGCTTGTGCATCCTCACAGATGAACCAAACAGCCTCAAGTAAAAACAAAAATTTGAAAATTTACGCTTTCACACTTTTTGCAATTTAAATCAGGAGCACAGTGATCTCTGACAAAGAAAATCTGAGATGCAGACAAGTAAAATAAGTTAGTAGAGTGTCTGGAAATAGCAAGTCACACACACTGTTGTCTTTTTTAATTTTCCACCTCATTAACATCTGCAAATGAGTATGTAATACTGAGCCTAGAGAAGGCATACTCTTGTCATTAAATGTGTTTGCTGCTAGTGATAACTGGCACTTCTCATGCAGTTTTGCAGATACATTGGTAAGTACCCCCCCAAATACAATAATATGCAGAAATGTCAGGGTCATGTAATAAATATAAGGGTCCTGCCTTTTTGAGACAGTTACAACTATTGCACTGTTTTTGGGATCACACGTTCACTATTATGAGGATGTCATTTAAAGCCTGGATTCCAAGCAGAAGTCCTCTCTGACATCTGAGCTAATGCCAAGTTGTGTTGCAGTGGCAGTGTTAAAAGGGACATTTCTCAAAGCAGGGCAAATTATAAATTTAATACTAAATAAAATAAATAAATAAATAAAATAAAATAAAATAAATTAAACAAATTTAATTAAATAGACACTTTAAGCTGAATACAGCCATTATGTGCCTACCTGTCCCCTATGCCCATAGTGACCCTTGCTAAATGCTAGCATCATATCTTGACAAATGTAGCTTTAATATCAGTCCTTAATAGTTCTTATAATGTGATTTTTTTAGTGCGCTGTGATCTGTACATTTTCTTTTCTCCAGAAACTTTTCAGAATGAGAGATGGTCATCTTCAGGTCTCATAAAACTGCCCTTTTGCACATCCCTCCCAAAAAGTCATGTGCTTTATGAGCAGAACACTACTGCTCTGAATCCAGCATTGTCTAGTAGTTTTCTTCAAAGGACAGCTCCACTGAGGTCAGGGCTGCCATGGATGGAGTAAAACTCTTCTCAGTCAGAGATCCTTTTACTGAATGTTATTTTTATTGGTGAGTGAGCCTGGTGGAGCACCCTCTGTCTGATAGAGGAGGGACATCCCGTGCTTAAGGACCAAAGAGGCACCGTCATCTAAAAGCTGTCTGCAGGATGTGAAGGACAGGAGGACACTAGTCCTGAACACCAGCCCACTGCAGCTCGACATTGCAGCTTGGGCAGCGTGTGGGGACAAGACGGCTGCTGCTAAGCTTACAGGAGGTAAGGAACTAAGCATTCCTGTGTGTTCCATCCCCCTCAGTTTTGGGGAATAAGTTTCCAGAAGCACACAAAGGGTTACAAGTGAACTCAGAAGATAAGAGTGTCAGTAATAAAGTCTCCCAAGCAATACGCCAATATCCTAACCCCTAGGCAGCACTCCTCTTAAAAATGTGTATGTATCACTACCGTAAGCACTCACATGTTAAATCCATTTTCCTTGCTTTAAGGAAATAAAACCCAGGAGCTTATTCACTTCCTACACCAGACACACTGTTACGGTAGCAGCTTTTCTTCTCTGTATGCTATCAGTGTACAAATGTATTAAAATTGCAAATGTCATACTTGATGTCACTTTTGGGGAGACCTGTCTGCAAATTCCATTTTCAGTTTGCCAGTGAGCACTTTACCCTGCTCAGTGGCCTGCACCTTTTCAAGGAACAGAATAATTTAAGGCACTTCTCACACAGTCTTTAATTGGTTGTTTCTAGTGGTGTCTCTTCACTGAGTATGTGTTAATGTTCCTGATGTGGGACACAACTCCAGGTTGCTATTTTTGCTAATTACCATAGTTCAGTGTTTTTTCCCTCATCTGGAACATTGTGTTCTCCAGACACAGTGTGCGCAATAGTGGAGATATCACAAAATGAAAGCAAAAAATAACCTAATTATCTTCATGGTCCAGGAAGGTCCAATTAGCAATTAGAGAAATGTGTTGAAATAAAACTGTACATTGCTTCTTTTGACTATTTCTAAACTGTTCAGTTCACTGCTCAGATTTATCATGGGATTAAATAACTGCTGATAAGAACACTTTTAACACCAGAGCTTTTAGCATTTCTGAACACAGATGGTTTGAGGTGTTTGAAACTGCATAAATTACAAGTATGGTATCATTGCGAGGTTGTTAATTGTTGACTGAGCCTTGACTGAAGATACAGTTTAATACACGCTGCAGCATCCCTGGATGGGTGACCATCATTAATGAACATAGACCATAGCCGTGTTGAGAAGGCAAGAAAGCCATCTCATGTGCTGATTGCCCTGGACACGCTGGCTGTCTTCGTTCCTGCTCCTTGCCTGAGGGTGAAGAACTGCTCATGTGCTACAGCAGGTACTGAAAGAATAAAGGCAATGGTATCAGTGCACACTGTGGTTTACAGGTACTGCTTTCACTGCTTATATTGAATTAAAGACAGCAGAGGCAATAGGTGTAGAAGAGGAATGTTTTATTGCAGAAGGGCTGACTGCAATGATGACACATTTTCTCTAGGAACCTGCCTCACCCCATCAACAGTATGAACTGCTCCTGAATTACAAGGTACAGCCTGCAGTGATGACAAACTAGAACTGTACTTGAGAAGAAAGTGAAAAAAAGGTAGGGCTGCATCTTTGGTCCGCAGTCATATCACAATTTATACTGCAAATGTTGATGTGGTTATATAACACTCTTCATTTATCATTCATATCGTTATATATCTACTTTAGAAGTTTTCCACATTAATCTTTGTGCGTCTCTAGGAAGTCCTAAAGGTAGTTTTCTCCTAGCATGCAGCCTGAGTCTTGGAAGTATATGCTTGCTGAAATATTTCATATTAAAACCTCAGAGGGGAATTGAAGAGATAAATATAAGCATACAGGTAACAAGGAGTTTTTACCTGAGTTCCAGGTAGATTAGCATTTTCATGTTGATAGCTCACACCATAGCATGCTTCTTTTTATTTTTTTTTCCTTAGAAAAACAGTATGCTATGTTCCATGGTTGTGATGGCCATAAAGAAATATCAGAAACAAACTTGTTGGCGACCCAAAATGGAGATCACAGCAGGTAAAAGCTACGTTTTCCTTCCAGTCCTAGAGTGCAAAAAATAATAGCAAAAATAATGCTGTGTTTTTCATAAAGTAGTAGTTAATCTATCTTGTTCTTTGACTACATTTTTTTTAAATCTCTTTTGTCTTGCAGCACAAAGTACAATGTCTTTATTTCTTCTTTGTTTAGATTTTTTTGTTGTTGTTTTGTCCTTTAACAAAATTGCTAAAGTGGAGCCATTTTGATTCTCTCTGGTTTTTGGGGCTTTGTTTACCGATAGTGGATCAGCAGTTAATTTTTTGCATTAACTTGCTTCTTTTCTGTGAGGAAAAAAATGCATGGGACACTTTGCAACATGCTTCACCAGCTTATGTTAGAGGTACGTCAGGGAAGATAGGAGCTTCAGGATACACAGACACTTGGTGGCAACAGGGCTGTTCACCATTCCTGCACACTCCAGAAGAAGTGGGAGTTGGACCAAGCAGATAGGGGTGGTCAGAAAGTAGAAATGTAGAAAACAAGTGATACCTCCTGAGATTGCAATTATTTATTACAGAAAGAGATGGTCGCATCTCCTTACTTAGGGGAGAGCTCTCTGGAGGGGAAGGGAATAACGCAGGAGAGTTTTGTATCCTTATGAAAGTAAGGTGGCAAGGAAGATTTCAATAGATAAAAAATAAGAGTTGGGAAAGCAAAGCATTGTACAGACTGAATGTGAAAATCAAGCACTTCTGTCACTGACACTTTTAAAGAGCATGCGAAACAAGCATCTGTCAGCAGTATTAAGGAGTAGCTAATCCTTTCTGGGGGGAGAGGATGCATTAAGTCATGCCTGAATGTCCCCTTCAGAACTAATTTTTCATTTTACAGAGAGACCTTCGGGCCAAAGGGTGTACTGGGAGGCCTTGCGTTTCCTGCTTTGCAGATTTTTACATGTTTTTATTCCTCTCACAATAAGTGGAAAATGCCACACAGAGAGCGTATGGTAAATGAACCAGCCGAGCAGCTCCGAAGTGGATTCCTGCGGTCGGACTCAAAGTCCCGCTAACTTGAGCAGCTGGAGAGGCCAACTTGGAGCTGTGGGTGAGGTTTCTGCTAATCAAGATAAATCAAAATCTCCTGCCATGTGTACCTGGCCAAGCTTGACCCTGTGCTCTCCTGGAGGTGACCCCCACCACACCTGCCCCCAGGCCTGGCTGTTAATTGGAGCTAATTTAGCTGCAACCGCTCTCAGGTGTGAGGGAACTCAAGCTCCCTGGTGACGAGGAGCAGCCACATGGTGCAGCTGGAGGAGGAAACCTGCTGCCTTTCCATGGGGGCTCTGCCAGGTAAGGGGCACCCTGGGGATGCCCTGGTGTCTCGGGGACCCTGTCCCCATGGGCACTGTGCTGCGTGGGGCTCATTGAGGTGGTGTGGGGCAAGGCCTCCCTCAGAGGTGCTCTCCACCAGCCAGCATGTGAGCCGCCACCGCCTGGAGGCCTCAGCTCTGTGTGGAGACACTCGTGAGCTCCTCCTGTGCTCCTCCACCACCCCGAGCTTTCATTTCCCTCCTTTTGGGTGTTAAATTGAACCAAGGTGACCTAGACTGGACTTAGCTGTGATACGAA
>JAVCKT010018422.1:0-11765 GCA_032273925.1 Rhynchotus rufescens | reverse complement strand
CACAGGGCTTCAGTGCCAGGAGAATAATAACATGGGATCTATAGGTGTTTGGGACTGAGACTGTTTTTGCTTAAATTATACTACTAACTTTTCACCTTCATCTTTTTTTTTTTTTTTTCTCTTTCATAAGAGGAGGTGGAGCTGTCCTCTTGCATAGTCCTTTAATGCCAGCAGATTCTTTTTTTCTGCTTGTCCTAAAAACAACAGAATTTCAGCTTCTGCCTGGAGACCTGCGTATGTATCACTGATTAAAACAGAAGGCCCAAAGAAAAGAAAAATGACGTGAATTTGAGGCCTTCTTGGCATTGTCCTGTGTTTTGCTTCCAAGAGGCGTTGTGAGGGTGCGCTGGGAATGGGACTCAGGTGAAGGGGCTTTGTGTCAGGACAGGGAGTGGGAGCTGCTTCCTATTATCCCTCTCAGCATCATTTTGATGCAGCTGCTCCATACCCTGGAACCTAATTGGGATTCACAGCCCGCGTGGGCACGGGGCGCACACAGGGTCCTGCGCGCGGGTGCGTGTGGCACCCAGGTGCCAGGGCCCTCGTGTCACCCTCGTGTCACCCTGAGGCCCCTGTCAGTGCAGCTGGGCCCTGCTGTGTGGCAGCGGAGGGCCAGGGCCGAGGAGGAGGCCCTTGCGCCTCCGCGGGTGCCCCTGGCAGGGCAGCGGTGGCCCCGATGCTGCTGCCTGCGGACACGGGGCAGGACGGGCAGCTCGGGCTCCTTCTTACTGCTTCTCACCTGGCAAACCAGCTGGGGACTCTTCTTTACAAACTTCGCTTTCCAAAGTCCAGCTGGGCACAAGTCTGACTTTCACGTGGGACGTTTCAAGGTTTTGTTGTGGGCGTGTGCTCTGGCATAGGAAGTTCGGAAGGATTTTAGTTCTGAAGTGTCTTTCTGTTTTGAGTTGCAGTGCTAAGATGCAGTCCAGTCCCCTGACCCGCTGCTTATTTCCAAGAAGTTGTAGCTAGAAGTGGGAACTGCCCTTCCTGCCCTCTCTCCTTTCATGGACCACGCTTCCTGGAGGAGCAACGTGTCCCTCGAGACATTGCGAAAGGTCTGGATTGGCACTGACTACTAGAACAAAACCGTTTCAGTTTCCTAACGGAAAAGCAGAGAGAGGGAAAAAGAAAGGGGGGATTTTTTTTTTCCTTGTGGGGAAAAATATTTTTTGCAAAAAGTCATCAAAACCAAAAAGTGAAAAAGTACCGACCAGCTGTGCTTGTCAGTGTATTACTGTGTGTTCCTGTATCACTAACTGTGCGAGGCTGCCGGCTACTGGGGCCGGCAGGCGGGAGCGGGGCAGCCGCGGGAGCGGCTTCCAGAGGTGTCACCACAGGGTAGTGACGCTGCTGAGGGAAGATCCAAGTAAGTAACCTGAAGGAATGCAGGAAAGTGACACTTTCCCTGGCCTTCAGGATCAAAAATGTGGGAAATATAAAGAGCGGTACTGGGTATGTACAGCTGCCAAAATTGAATATGTATTTGGGCTTAGAGGAGATGAGGTGATGACTTTGCTGCTTCTTTCAAAGCTAAAGTAGCAGCTTGGGAAAAGATACCGATCCTTCCCAAGCCACTGCTGTAAACTTCTTTCAGAAATAGTATGTGTCCATTTTGGAAGTAGCTGCATTAACCCACAGAAGGGATTGGTTAGACACTCTGCCTCTTGCTTTTGGACTAAACTCCCTCTGAATTGTCCTGTACTGTTTTAGGAACATGTATTTAGTTACCTGGCTTCACTGAGCACCATCTTCTCCTGCCTTCTGGACCGCCCCATTTCCTCCTGTTATATTCAAGGATTTTTTTTTTTTTTTTACTTTTATTTTTATGTCGCAAGAGCACTTAGCTGATAAAGACCTAGACACAAATATTTATAACACTGTGTTCCTGGTATGGAGATTTTTAACCTTCTGTGGTAGAATTATATGATGAAGGGAGGCAAAAAGATCCCTAAACCTAACAGTGTAAGATATATCTTTATTTTTGGTTTGCTGTGCCATAGCTCTATTAAGAAAATATTTATCATTAGAAGTTAGAGATAAGAAAGTAGGGAATCTGTCCTCAAGACCATGAAATGAAGCTTTGTGTGTCATTCAGTAGAGTCAAATAAGTGAAATTAAAGCAGTTTTTAAATGCAGACTCTGGAAACCACTAGGCAAAGCAGAAGACTCTCCAAGTGGAACCTAATACAGCCATTCCAGCTGGGATGGCCTTTGCTTTTCCCTGGTGAGTCCCTTCTCCTAGAGCCTTGGTTAAACAGCCTCCCAGTGCGTTAAGCGGGGTCCTGCAGAGCTCAAAGCCAGCTTGGAAGTTTGGCTGAGGCTTTTCCTTGGGCACCGTGGAGCAGTGTGTGACCTGCGTGGCCTGCCCGGGAGCTCGAGCTGAGCTGCACGTCCCTCGTTCTGACGCTTCCTTTGCAGCTTTATCTCGTGTGACCTGGTGCTTGGCCCGGGGTGCGTGTGCAGCCCAGGCACCTAAGGAAGTGTCTGCTCCCTCCCCTTGGAGCGAGGGAGTAGATGATGAGTCAGGTAAGAACAAGCGATGGCTCCTGGTACAAACGATGTTTCTGTCTCCACAGGCTTGTGGAGGCCTCCATCAAGGCTTGTTTTGATTAAGGGTAATGACCAGACCTAACTCCTGGATAACGAAATTAGTTCTGGGATAAAGATTAAATTTGTGTGGATCCTCAGAAGGACTTCAGACAGGACACTGGCTAATGTAATCTCTGAGAGGAGGTTCTCTGTAATCCATGCAAGCAGATATGCAGGCTTGCAGCTAGGTGACATCCTGGGTGTCAGGAAATCTGCAAAAAGACAGTTTAAGTAAGACAGGCTGCAGTGTATGCAGAGGGTTTTATCCTCAAGAGTTCTTTTTTCCTCTTTTATTTTTTGCCAACTTCTGTTAGAGTGCTCTTAATGTTTAGGTATTAGAGAAGAATATTCATTTTCTTTGCGTTTGTCCTTCCACTGAAATGACTCTTACTAAGGCAGGGGAACTGGATAATACCCCTTTTGACCCCAAAGTGTGATGAATCTGTGAACTGAGTTAGTTATTGGAGTTGCACCTCCTGGTGTGCTGGGTTTCTTTGCTGAACCTCCTGCCATTTCGCAGCCTTTTTCTCAGGCTTGGGTGCAAGCACTGGCTCATGTTCTGCTCTCAGTATAAAGATAGCACAGGCTCCTTGTCTGTCATGGAGCTTCCCTATTTATACATATAGGGAAGCTTTTTTGGGGGTAGGGTTGTGGTTTTAAATATTCACATTTAGCATTTGAGCCCTCTCTTTTCTCAGAGTCATTGCCTCCCCGCATAGTGACTGTGTTGTTCTTGCATATACTTAAACTAGGTAGCTCAGCCCAGCTTAAAATCTAAGTGATCCTCCTCTAAGTCTGCAGCATCTTCAGCTGCTGTCCTTGGATGTATTTTTGTCATCTACAAGTTTTAATGTGGCTTTTACCTGTTTGTTTTAGTAGGATAAATAGGGAAAAGGAGCATCTACACCTTCGGAAGGGCTCCACCAATATGGGAAGCAATACAAATGTTTTTCTTCTGCCCAACAGGATACGTTTCAGATCGAAACCTGCAGAGCTTCTTTAGATGTTTACCTTGCTGATGGCAGCAGTATTGGACTTGATATCCAGACATCAGACACTGCAGAAAGAATCTTAGAGGTAATGGTTCCACGTGGGAATCTGCTTGAATGTTCCTGTTTGCAAAAAGGGGGCAGAAACTGAGATTAAATTAGTAGAGGGCAAAGCTTTCTGAAGGAAACACAAAAATATCTTCTCTGTTTTGTCTTAAGAGTTTTGGGAAGGCATTGAGAGGATTGCTGATCTTGCAGATAAGTTCCTTTGGTTTTTATGTTTGTTCACCACTTTCTCTCTTCCTAATAGCACCAATTAGCCAAAAGCACAAGGGCTTTTTGGCTGTCCAGTTCAGGTTTTCTTTGATAGCATCAGAAAATAGATATTCTTTGTTTTGGGGAGCTGTTCTCTAAATAAACAGAGCCCCTTTTGTTTCCCTGCAATGGCTTGAATACTGTGAAGTCTAGTGAAATTGCCCTTGAATGCTGTAGCCAGAAAGGTTGGTCTTGACTCAGTGAGTTGCTGCACAGTTGTTCAAACTCATTGTGTGACTGATAGATCTTGCTCTTCTGCAGGCTTCCCCTCTCCCTGCTTTGTGTGCCCTGATGGGCACTGTGAAACCGTGGGGCTTCCTCTGTAATAGGTCACAGCTTGAGCACTGGGGCTTGGGATGCCTCTAACTGCTGCTTTAACAGCTACTAAACATTTACTAGTTACATTTTGAAGCCACTGGCAACCAAGTGTGATTTGTGCACCTGGTTGTGTGGTGTGTGAAGCCGTCAGATGCTCCTTTCCCCGTGGTTGCTCCTCCTGTCTAATGTTACCAGCAGTAAGAAGCAAGCTCACACCACCCACACCGGTGCTCACTTGCCGGGGGATCTGGAGTCCCCCTCACCATACAGAGAGCTCTATAGTGTGTTTGTGTGGGACCTTTGCAGTCAAGGCCCTAAAGAAGTTCCTTTTCCTCACTATTCACTGCCCTATTGCAGGGCAAGACTGAGATCTACACGTAGACTGAGACTGCCTTTTCCTAGCATCCCAACATAAAACAGTCAGTGCCTTGATCCAGAAGTTAAAATGAGTCAAAAGTCTGATTTCTGCCCCCAATGTTCTTGCGAAATGCCATCTGCTCCACTTAGTATTATGCTACTAACATTTTAGTACCTATAACATTTTGGAGCTTGGTGGATGATTAGCAAGTAATTTGGAGGGCTTTCTTAGCAGAGAGGCCTACAGGAAGAAGGATGGTGATGTTAATAGTTGCCTTCTTTGTCTTTGGACTTTTAAAACTTTATTCACTTTAGTGTTTGCACTGAGTGTGAGGCAAGTGGGGTTTATGCTCTGCTGCCCGCTCAGGTTAATACCTCCTCGTATTAACAAATGTGAGATAACACTCCCAGGTGTGTTTCTTAAACTTAACTTGGAGCAATTCTTAACATATTTTTATCTCAACGTCTACTTTTTCCATGGGGGAATAAAAAAGTGATATTTTTTTTAATACAGCTGAAACAGCTTGGAAAAAACATTAAAAACAAAACTAAAACCTTTTCCCTATGAACGTAGTTGTGTGGTCTGTGGAGATGAGTGAATCTGCAGTGCTTTCACTGTGACACTGAGCTGGAAATGTTTTAGGGTTGGCACTTTATGGAAGGAGGCTGAGAGTCAGTTCTTCCGTGTCATGTTCAGAGAAGGGAAAGTCCCTCCATCTTTGGTGACCAAAGGGCCAGTCTTCTGTCACGTTGCCCAGCCTGACAGATAAATTATGCCATGGGATTTCAGGGATTTATCATAAATTATATGAAATCCCTTAAAGTTTTCAGGGATTGAAATGTTTCCTATGATTGCCCCAGAGATTTTGTGGCTCTGAAGCCACTTTTAGTCTGTGGCTGCTTTAACTTGCGCGCTGATTTTCAGGAGTGGAGACAGAGTAGGACGTTGCTGCTGGTTCGTGCTCCCCTCTGCCTGCTCCTGTCCCCTCCGTCCCCTTGTGCAGCGGGTCCTTCAGTCATCTTTGCACTTTCTGTTGATGCTATTTCTGCCCTCTTTCAAAAAGATAGAAATGGGCCACAGGAAGCTTAAAAAAGAATAGTCCAAATGTCAAGCAGGGCAAGATTTGCTTTCTTGCACACTGGCAATAACGAAAACTCAGCAGGGCTCAAGTGGGCTCTGGACAGAAACCTTCCCATGGAAGAGCACAGCCCTACAAGCAAGACTGGAGCTGTTGGTTAAAGCCTTTTCCTGAAATCTGCGATCTTGGAAAGTGCACAAATCTGTATTTTTAGAGGATTTGTGTTATGCTTGTAAGGATATTACTAGGTCAGGGCACACAAGTCCTTACTGTACAACAGGATTGGAAAATTCAGTAAGATTGGGGGTTACATGTCAAATGCCTTGCACTGTAGTATACTTAAATGCATGGCAGAGTAGAAAACATTTTGTATTTTTATTACTTTTTTATGATCCTTTGAAACTTATGAAACTCCTCACGAGCTCAATGCTGCAATATGGGAATGGTTATACTTGTTTTTAAATTGGCAGCTAAGTAGGGCATAAGGGAATGGTTTAAAAACAATTAAGTTGCATTAAGAAGTATTGAAGATGCCTCCTGCTTATTCATGCTAATGGAGAGCTGACCTGCTTTGTTTTTAAAGGTTACATCGTACAAGATGGGGCTATCAAGAGAACTAATAGGATATTTTAGCCTATTCTTTTTTCAAGATCACGGCGACGGGGCGCTCTGTGGTAAGCTGAAGTGCTGAATTTAGCCCTCCTTGGATTTCTGTAGGCTGCAGTGATGGAATGTGGGAGCTCTGCACGGAGCCTGAGCCTGCTGAGGCTGACAGACCCTTTCTGGCCAAATCCCCCGCCTCGAGTTGTTCCCCTGTGGGGCTCAGCTGCCCCTCGCTGGGAAAAGGGGAGGTGGGAGCCAGGCTTGGCAGTAGGTTGGTGTGGGGCAGGGGCAAAGCTTGCACTTGGGGACATGGTGTCCCTCTGTTCAGAAGACATACAAGAAGACATTCAAGGCATTTAATCAGATGACTATATCTATTAAAAAAAAAAAAGTTTTTAATCCTCCAAGCCTCATGCTGAGTTAAACAATGGGGCAGGAAAGTCTTTTGTTAAGTTTATAAACAGTGTCTGTGACTTGCCTTCCTTTTTGTCCTGCCACGTTTCCTTCCCTAACTGAGAGAGAGGGAGCCGTTGAAGGCCGGCGGTGGCACTGAGCAGCCACAAGTCCAGAGAGCCCCTTTCTGTGGAGCCAGGAAACCTGAAGACACTTTATTTTCCCCCTCACTTCCTTACTGAGGAGCCGTCTCCTGTATGGATGAGTGTGTGGATGGACCCACACCTGGGATTAAGATAGGCTGAGGCCAAATCTCCCCAGATTTGTCCGTTGGTGGGAGTGCAGCTGGGCATCAACAGCTTCCCCGTGGGACTGGAGAAGCCACGCAGCTTTTCTTCAGTCTCCTCACTGACATAAAGGTGCTAGTGGCCACTTGCTGAACTTTGGCAATATGAAGGGGTACTGACGGTTCAGTAATAAACTCTAATGTTCAGGGTAGAAACCTTCCTGTTTGTGTTCAATTTATTTAAAATTCCTCCCTCTGTCTGGCTATGAAAGGTAATGCTGAGCGCACAGGCTCCCTGGCTGTTACTATGTCAGAAACATATCGGATATAACATTTTATGTGCTGTTTTATGACAGAATTTCTCTTTGCCTTGCATTACAATATAACTGAATACACAGAAGAGCATAAATTTTCAATTTATTGCAATTCTGTGTATCTTTGATACACCTCACAAACACATCAAGTCAAAACGTAAGCCACAGCGCACTGCCAAGTAATAGTGAAGTGCTCACATGCTTAAAATAAAGCACATGTTAGTGTTCTGCTAGATTGGGGCCATGGTTCAAAAATAAATATTTACAGGATTGTACCTTTAAAAAAATTTTTAAAGGTACCCAGCAGAGCAGTCATCTCTAGAGTTGCATGTGCGACCTAGTGCCTGCTAGTTACAGTGTTCTCATCTCGTGTTTTGTTGGAGAAAGGTTCTGATCTTGAGGTCTGCATTCACACTTCTCAACACAGCCACATCCTTGCTGCTAAGCTGTGTTTTGAGAGAAGGCTCTTCTGTAAGAGCATATTCAAAGGGAGTGAAGATATTCTGTAAATAAGAGCAACTTAAATTTAACTTGCAGAGAAGTGAGGAAGATAACCTGTCGCCTTATTTTACCCAGTAACTTATTTCTGTGAATGTTTTATGATTTTTTCCTCTCCAGAAGCAAGCTGCTAAAGCACTCTAATCCATCCCTAACTGCAATATGGGAGTAGCTGGCCTAGCTCACTAGATTTCACCAAATATCTCATTTTTCTTCTTTTCCCAGTGGTGAAGAAAGTGGCAGAATTTGAACTTCCTTATGTGAGTCTTCAGAGCATGAAAGAGTTGCACTGTAAGCTGGGGATCAGAAAGTGGTGAGCAAGAAGCTTAAGAGAGACTAGTAAGATGCACAACAATTGCTGTAAACGGTGGCAAAGAGAGAAGTCCTTTGAATACCTTAGATACAGAGCCCTCAGCAACTTGGCTGTTGTTCTTTGAGGCCATTGGAATTGTCTGGTTTCTGTGGCCCTGTGTTTTATTTAAGTTCAGTACTGTAGTATTTCTGAAGGGTTCTTCACAGCAGTGAGCTCTTTATTCTGTCCCTCTTTGAGAATCTCTGGAGAGAGGTTTTGTACAAGCTTGACTTCAACCTTTATATCTGCATACTGAACTGACCGCAAATGGGAATATGTATTTGAAAATATAACGATGCAAAAGAAAACTTAGGGTTCTGAGTTACAAGAACCAGCTCAGTTTGGGTAGAGGTGGATTCCTTAAGCAGCAAAGTTTGCTCCCCTTTCATTACCCTGTCTTGGGCACCTCCCCAGTTGTGCTGATAAACCCCATGGGCAGACAAGGCAAACTGGGCTCATCCAGGCTAAAAATAACTTGCTGGTGTGTTTGCCGACCTGTTTTGGCCCATGTCGGTGCCTAAGAGTCCGCAGTGCCGTTGTGGCTGAGGACAAACCCTGGATTGCCAAGTGCTGCTCGTCCAACGTGGCTGTCACTGTGGTGTTTGGGTAGCAGAGCTTCTGGCCCCTCTGCTGCTGTCCTGGCCGTGCTCCTGCTGCACTTAGACTGTACTTAAACTGCACTTACACTGCAGCTGGCAGCACATTGGGCTGGCGCCAGGCTAGGCTCGGACCTCAGCACCGCAGCAGCGGCAGCAGGAGCCACTTGTGTGCAGAGAAGACCTGAATTGTTTGAACAAAGAGAAGAAAACACGGAGGAATTTTACAACTACAGTTTTTTTAATTGTAGTTGTTGGGTTTGGTACCACCAAAGTCAAGGGGGAGAAATTAATATAACTTCATTTCCATTCTGTGACAATGTTTAACTGCAGCGTGCACTGCAAGGGTAAAACTGGCTATGCAGTAGGTGAGGGGATGTATCTGCGGGTGCTCCCATCGTGTTTGGCTGGTCAAAAGGCCATGTTAAGAAGTGTATCTTCATGTTTTATCACCTTTCTCCCTCCTGACAGGTATATGGATCCTTCTCTTGATACACTGTTGATGGATTGTGGAGCTTCAATTAATTTGCTGTATTTGCAGGTAAGACTGAAAGAGCTTAGGAATTTTAAAAGTAATTTTTTCCGTGTTCATTTCTTGTTTTAAGCAAGTTGTTGAAATGTTTGGTGTTGATTGCATTAGTATTAAACATGCTCATAATTTATTACTGCCTTGTGGTGCTTTTCTAAATGATGGCTACTGTTGAACATTTGGAGGGGCAAACTCATATACTGTAGACACTAACTCTTCTTTGTTTTATGCATGGGAATTGCATAAAAGGAGCATATTTAGACATCTCTCCATTTTCTTTTTATATCTCTGTAGATACTTTTCGATGAGGACGGTATTTGAATTCTAAATTGTAGGTGTTTTGGGTTGTACTGGCTTTGGAAACTATTAATTTGGGAGGAAAGAAAAAAGTAGAATGAATCTATTCCAAAATCCAAGTTCTTCCTTATTTGAAGAAACAAAACAAACAAAATGCCAGTTTGTGGTCTATGAAAAAGCTAATAAATTTGTACTGACTTTTTCTTTTTACTACTATTTTTAAATCTTCGTTTAAGGCAATCCAAGAAATAGAGAGAAACTGGATTAAACCAACAAAGGAGAAAATGCAGGAGCTTGAATTTCTGCAAAAGACTGAAAACAAAGTGAAGGTAAAATGATATTTTAAAACAATATAAACAGACTGAAGAGTGAACTTTGAAGCAGTGACAGTGGAGGCTCTGACTATTCAAAACAGAGCATCTTTTTGTAGACTGGGGTGGGCCAGAAACTCAAGTCTCCCACCTCCTGGTCAAATCATAGCTAGTGAGTTACTGAACAGAAAAGGGGGATCCTAATTCTGCTGGCATTTTAAAACATCCCACAGAATAACTTGGATACCTAGGGCTAGAACAAGAAGTTGGAATGTTGGAATCCCAGTATTTCCCATCCTCAGGCTTGGTTCCTCCAGCCTTCACATTCAGTTTAAGAAGTGAGATAGGAATCCAGGCTGCAGGAACTTCTGTACTCAGTATTTCCTACTGGTTAGTTTTCTCTTCCCCTCTTCACGGCTCTCATGCATTTGTCAAGATCCAGTTTGCCATACCCAGTGCAAAAAAAAAAAAAAAATCAGGTTTCTGGGAGCTTTAATCCCTAAATCAAGCATCGCGATGTTGTGGTGGATGTGTGTTCTCCCAGGAGTGCACTAGGAATCTGAAAGATTTGCTTCCTGCTCCATTTTCCAAGTCACTAGCCCTCACCTGTCTTTACAGTATATCACTTTTGGTCTGTCTTTGTGCAGTTCCTGGAGCTGGTTCGGGAAGTGCAGTTCTATGGATACATACGACTGGATCCTTGTGTTTGTGACTACCCAGAAGTAGGTTGCTCAGCTGACGTCCACGTGGGCAATAATGAAATTAACTGCTGCATAAAACTGCCTACTAACCAAACCAAAGAGGTCAGCTTTAAGATCAACAGGCTGAGATGTTGGCAGGTCACTTTTCTTGTGAGTACTGCACTGACTCTATACTTGAATTTGTTTTTTCTGCATAAAAATGGGGATTATCAGGCAACGGCAGATCTTGGAGGCAGGATCTCTTTTAAATCTCTCCTATCCATGACTCCCCAGCCCTGCCAATCTTATCTTTGAACAAATTCCCACAGCCTCACTGTGCTGTGATTGCTCCCTTCCCTGATGATTTTTCTCACTTTACCTGCCCCTCTCCCTTGGTGTTGAAGGTGAAGTTGGCAGAGCATTTTGTGTAGGAGCAAAAGATATGCTTGCAAAGACTGCCCCTTCCTTCATCCCACCTGCTCCCCCTCAGAGAAAGTATTCTGGTCCAGATCTCCAACTGTTTTATTTAGCTACTATATAAAATGAACCTGACTAATTCAGGTTTAAGGCTGAAAACCTGAGTGCTCTTCTTGGCTGATTCTTCTGTTGTTCTGCTTTTCTGTTTCTGTTCTGTTTCTCTTGTTCAGGGTGCAGGAAAGGATGGTGAAGAGGAGACTCTGGAGCTCAGATTTGAGTACAGAGATTCAGATAAATGGCAGTGGATAGTTTTTTACACAAAACAGGTTTGTCCTTAATCGTGTCAGAAAGGGATCGGAGTGAAATATAATCTTACAGCCATAGAGATTGGAATTTATTCTTAAAAAGTCAATAGTCCATCTCTTGAAGTTGCTCTGTTTACAGCCTGGCAGGCTAGAGGCAGGGGAAAACTATTTCAATTCCTGTTGAAAGGAGGAGAGATCAACCCACAGACACCCAGAGCAGGAGAAATGCTCAATACTCAGCAGCATCCTTGGCGTGGAGCCCTGGCACTCGCTTCCTGGGCTCAGGAATATCCCAAACGGTCAAATATCCCAATCAGTCAAACTTAGGCCTAAGGTCAAAGGCTTTTACCCTCCCCAAGAAAGCCTCTTGTTCAAATACATGCCGTATAAACACAACTTAATGGAGGGTGCAAGTATGTTCCTTGATAGCAAATATTATCGTTGCATATAAATAATGCTTAAACAGGATTTTATAGGGTGCCATCCTTCCACTGTTTACCAGCAGCTCTTTAAAGATAAAGGTATCCAGGAACTGAT
>JAVCKT010018417.1:0-20689 GCA_032273925.1 Rhynchotus rufescens | reverse complement strand
TTCTGTATTTATATCCATACTCTTCAGAGGACATTTTTGAAAGTATTAGTGCCTCCCTTTGCATGTCTTTAGAGCTTCTCAATACTCCTAAACTAAGGACTTAAGAGAAAACATCTATCTCTGAACACCACCCTCTGAAACTCCATTACTCATAAGGTTTTCAGCAGATTAATAGTTCAAAAAAATACTTTTGAGTATTTCAGCTACAATCATGACTTGCACTGCAAAACTGCAAATTATAAGACAGCATCAGTCTCATGCTTTGTGGAAAGCTCTACAATACACATTTGCAATGCCCACAAGCTTGCTTTAAGGATGACAAAAATGCTGTTTATGTTATGAGATGTATGTTAGTGCTTGATGTCCAGTGATATATGCAGTTACACAGATGAATGGATGCAGTACAAAAGCTCTAGAGAAATAGTAGCAAACATTTTATATTGAATATTATCACATATTCGATTTCATAGGCTAAAGCTTTAAAGCGGTATTAGAGGACACGCAGATTTAGTAGTGCAAACATGCCCTTTACAAGCTGTAAGTGCAAATCACTTACATTGCTGATAGATTTATGCAAAGCTTCACCGAGACAGTGCCGCTATGAAGAAAAGATCACAGGAATAAAGGGAAACATTCAGAAATGAACTAAGTAAAAGAAAAAGGGATAAGGAAGGGAGAGTAAAACATAGAACATTAATTATAATTTGACCAGGGAAGAATTAGTTGAAGACTATCTGGGTAACATGATAAATAACGTTCAGGATAGCAGTATCATTTCAAAGTAATATTATAATACAACCAAACATTTTTTAAATTATCCAACCGGTTCCTCTTCACCATTATGGCAAATAATTTTGTGGAAAAGTCATTGAGCACACCAGTTTGCATTACTATCAGAAAAGCTATACATTAAAAAAGTTAATGATCATTTGTGTCTCTGAAATACAAGCATATTAAATACTTAACATATTAAAGATCAGATTTCACTGCTAAAAAAGAGAGATCAAGTTTAGAACCAAATAAAGTAAAATTTATATGAAAATACTTTATTTTTCTAAGATTTCAGAATGAGAAGAGAACATAAAAGATTTTCTGTAATTACCTACCAAAAAACAGGTCCTGTACCACCTTGTACCAGTGTTGTTAATGAAAAACAAAAATACAAACTGCTAAGTAGATACTTCATATAAAGTATTATATTATGTAAAATTTGCACAGATAGATAAAGACACACACACACGCGTGTCCAAAGGTGCACAGAGGCGCTAGAAACGAAGTCAGAGCAATTTAAAACCAGCATGACCAATTTCTGCTCTTGAAGTGCACAAACAGTTCCCGGCTTTGGCACACATTAGTCAAGATGGCAACAGCAGATCAGACACAGCAGATATTTTTATACCAGCTTGGAAGACTTCATCCGGGAATATTTAAAAGGTCAGTTCGCCAAAATTTTACCAGAAGAAAACAATATTCCTCTTTCTGAAATTATTAAATGATTAACATAAAAAATAGTGCAAAATCTCAAATTATCTTATTAAATTTGTAAACTCGTGAGAGTAACACTAGGAGGCACCATACTGCAGCAGAGGAAAGAACAGAGTAGCACATTAACAGCTCCAATTTCTACACCTCATTTTGCCAATGCCAACCTGAGTAAATCCGTCCACTTTTCTGGGATTTCTCTCCCATCCGTCTTGTTTTACTTAGGTTGGAAGCTATGGAGAGCTTGATGCTCTCAATAAATGTTCTGCTTCTAGAATGGTTAGGATTGAATATCAAATGATATACTTAGGCACTACTGCAGTATGAGAAACAAACATTTATTGGCTGTATATGGGTTGACAAAAATCAAGCAGAAAGCGTAGTAATGTCTTACAATGAGAAGAAACTCCAAGTAAAAATACTTTAGGGAAGCAATGTTCTGAGCTGCCTCCTGCCACGTGCGGAGCACTGCAGGTTGCTTCCCCATGGCGAGTATGGAAATAGGGAAAGAAGCGCAGCTGCTGTCAGACCAGTCTCACGACTGATGGAGCGAAGACGGCCTAACCCTTTCACTGTGTGTGATTCTACCAAGTTTAAAAGTTTTCCTGAGACAGCGAAAACAGAAGGATCATACACGATCTTTTGGTTAAGGTTCTGGACTACAGCGCTGCAGGAAAGTTCAATTTTTAGACTTGGCACAGATTGCTTATGTTCCTTGACTCGAAGCAATTTTTCTGCAGCCCACAATTCCTGATTATGTAGTGAGAACAGGAATTACCTTCTGGAAAAAAAAAAATTAACTCTGAGATGCTCATCTAACTACAGTGATGAGAATACGACCAACATGGAGCCACCCTCAGAGTTATTTTTTAAATAGAGTTGGGCTTACATATTTAACACTTTTTGGTGCTCAGGCACAAAAACTGAGCATACAAAAATGCAGCTTATTGATTTTTAACATATTTCAAATACACAAGTAGTTTATAAATCTAGAAGTCCCAGTATCACACCGCTATTCAAACGCATTTAATTATGGGATAATTAGCCAAACATTAGTGCTTGAAAAAGAACAGAAAAGATGCCACAGGATTCAATCAAGAAAAACTTCAAGTGTGAAGCTGAGATTACTTTCGGTCAGCATGACAACGAGTCGAGCAAAAGAAAGCTCGATTTCTTGGGTCAACAAGGCTACAACCTTGAACAATAAATGCTGCTATGTGGAAATAACACTTAAGAGTTTTTATGGAATTCATTATGGGACTTTTATTTAAATGTGTGTACTATTACAATTTTAGTAAAGCATCCTTTGAAAGATTAAAGACGGTCAATTTGCAAATCTCAAAAATCACTCGTGATGAATCCCAGGCATTCTTTAGGATCAGTATTTGACTTGCCAACAGTTGGTATTTTCATCGTTACTAGGAGGTAAGACTTTCATAGAGTATATGCATGATAAATTAGTAAACTATAATGGAGTGCAGCCGATTGGCAGAGGGGATCGACTTCAACAAAATACACAGCAACATTATCAGATGCAGCTCCTTATTAAACACTAGGTGGAACACATTCAGAATGGAGAACTCCAAAATAAGCTAGCCTACCTGAAATTATTATTAAGACATGGAAGAAGACTTGTATATTCATATTTTGAAGTCTCTATTAAAACAGCAGAGTTTGCATCAAAACAAAACAGATTCAGAGATCTGAAACTTATATTCTTGCTTGGGGTCACCAGCTTCATTGAAGTTGCTGGTAGACCCACAGCAATGACCGTGCCAGGGATCGTACATACTTATATCCATATTAAGGTATTTACCTTAAGAAAGGATGGAAAGGCGCAGCATTTCAAGATCTGACTTCAGTACCCAGCTTACAGAGCTTTCAAAACACTGTCATTAACAAATTTTTGTGCTAAGTCCTGAGATCTTACATGGGGAACGGCAACTTGCTATACCAAGAGCAATACTAGATTACTACACAGTCCTTGTCTTACTTTAAGAGTGAAATTCAATTCATGCTTCAAATATTTCTGAACGAAGAGAGCCACATGTATCTATCAGATGTTAGTTTAAAAAAATAGTTTAAAATGCTTATTGAAGAAACTGAAGAGACCTTTGGCATAAGTCCATTTTATCCGCTGAAAATAGTAATAAAAAAAATCAACAAAGTAAATTATTTCTTTTTGTTTGAAGAGAAAGACTGATTCGTCAGCAGATTCACCATCTCTGCTGGTGCTTATGCAGCTGCTGACTATGCAGAGATTTGGAAGGCAGCTGTTTCTACTCCAATGTTTTGCATTTGCTTGAGGCTTGTGACATACTAGGAATGGAGGAGCTGCACCAAAGGTTGCTCTCACTGGCTGATAGGAAAAAGCAGCATTGAGGGTCCCTTCTTCCATATCCCTTTCTTCTCTGAAAAAGAAGGCTTCTTCTCTTTATATAAGTATAATTTGAATATAAGTATAATTTGAATATGAAGTTGTGGTGAAAAAAAGTAAAATGCTAAGAAACATACTGAACAGAATGGAGGATAACACAACATAAATGTTTTTTCCATAATGAGTATTGTATATAGTAAATTCTTGGTGTTTCTTTAAAAAATTACTGATGTTTTACGATTTATGGCAAGATAACAGAAATAAAAAAAATGTTAACTGACAAGAAATGAAACCAAAATTATTTTAGGCAACAGTTAGGCATGAAGAAAGTACAAAAATAACAGGTACCTCAAAAAGAAGCAGTTTAAAGACTTTAATTCCTGTACTGTAAAAAAAAGAGATGATCGACGATACTACAGAGTCAAATTGAAAACAGAAAACCTACAATAAATTTCATAACTCAGGTGAGGAAGCAAAACACCTCAAAAAATAAAGAGAATTTATTTTACCACTGAAAATTAGGATGATCTCCCAAGTACTACTTAGGTTATAATTGTTGATGATAGGCGAAAAAACAGATTTTGGAAACAATGTAAAAAATAGTTACCTCAGGATATATGGTAATCCTGAAGTATTAAGCATTCAAGGAATACTTCCATGAATGGATATTACCACATTTTTTGCTTATTGTGGCAATAGTTTACATCAGCTAAAGCTGATTTGGGGCAAGACACTTAACTAGAAGATCCTCCACTCAGAATATCTGTCTTTAGACTTTTGCTATTTATCCTTTCTCTGGCCCTGTAAGTCTTGCTTCTGTTGTTATTTTCTTTTTTTTTTCCTCCTTTCAAACATACAAAAGTCCATCTTCTTTGAGGAAAAAATGGAAGAAAAGGAGTGCTATTCTGAATATGGCAGTCTGGATTACATGATTATTCTTCGATTCACATACTGAATTTTGACTTTCTGAATATACAGGTTCCCAACTCAGAATTTAGGAACACTGACAAGATTTCCTCTCAGTCATAAGTGAGTGCTGGAATGCTTAAGGAACTGGATTGTAAGTCCTAAGGAAAAACTCCCAAAGCTCCCCTTGTTCTCAGCAAGTCCCTAAGGAGCTAGAGTATCGCTCCATTAAGGCCACACTATTAAGAGTTGCAGCCACTTCTGACAAGTTCCCAAGAGCTGCAGAAAGTGGTGTCTATAAAAAGGTCTAAAGATGGAAAAAAGATGCATACAACCTTATCTTGAACTCCTTTCCCAGATGGTCTATTTGCTTAGCATATACACACACACACACACACACACACACGTTTAATATATATGTGTATATAAATCCTTTGGGCAAAAGGTTTTGAAATAAAGCCTATCATTCACTTCACATGACGTTAGACTTAATATTATGTGGGTACAAGAATGCACGGGCAGGGAACTAGCATGGAGAAGCAGCTGGCTTCAAGTTTACATTTCATCTGACAACAATTAGACAAGTACTTACTGTGCTCTTGGCAACATCATGGGAAAGGAAACAAGACTAAAATGACAGTATGCTAAAAAGTTGATTGGAAAAGGATGCAGAGTCACATGCAGATCTTTCTTGTTGATCTTTTTGTAGAAATTTACAGCATCCATTTGACAGTAAATCTTTTTAACCAAGGGTTACCCAGATGGTGGAACATGCCACTAATCCTTGGACCCAGAAATTGGTGTATTCTGCTTGTGCGGGTGCAGGCCAGCTCTGTGGTAACCACCTCCATGCAGGCAAGTACCGACCTAGCAGTGACCGGCAGTGCCTCTCAGGCCGAGGGCTGACGAGCAGCCACCTCAGTGACACAGAGCAGCTTCGCGCTTTTCCACAACCCTCCACCTCACCCACAGGAGCCGAGTCAGCGGCCAGCACTGGCAATTGTGTATCGGAATATGAGAGAAGGACGAGCGGAGAAGTTCACCAGTGACCTGGGTTGCAGCAACAAGGCAGAAAATCAGAAGCTGTGGGTCCTGCTTTGTAAGGCAGGACGCAGCGGGAAGGAAGGGCAGGCAGCCTCCTCACCGCACACACAGCGCTTCAACGCAGCTCAACTTGCAGCCCCACGTGCTACACACATGCAAACCAGAATCTGTTTGCTAGTGCTGGGCGAGAGATGCTTCATTTCACAAGAGAAAGACAATACTTGGTAGGTGTTAAAGAACTCAAAATTCCTCCTCAGTATTTCCTTAAGATTAGCATCCTTTAGCTAATTTTACCAAACTTAATACACTTTTGAGCCAAATCAAGTTCTGTGAGATCCAAGAGAGGCCACTTACTTCAAAGTTTCTTTTGTTGATCCCTGCCATCCACAACTCCACCCTCTAAATCCAGTCTTTAGTCTTTCACTTCTTAGATCTGAATAGCATTAATTAATTTTCTGGATCTCAAAGAAATGAAGACCTAGTAATTACTTCTCAATTCCTTTTAAATGAGTCTTGAATACTCTAAGAACTACAAATTTAAACAATCTACATGAGAAAGATGTTGTTTATAATAAAAATAAAAATAAGTTTCTCATATACACTTTCAAGATGCTAAAAAAGGAAAAAGACTCCACCGTAAAATCAAACTCTTTGACAAGAAATCTCCTACAATCATTTTTGAGATAGGAAAGAGCCTTTGGAAGACGAAAAATAAGCAAACGGTTACCAAAGCAGGTAGAGTATACTTTTGTCCATTCTCACTGGAAAATGGTTAATGCTTCCATTCATACAAGATGGTACCTTAGATTTTACAAAAAGAGAGAGAGAGAGAGAGAGAGAGAGAGAGAATAGGTGATAGAAGACATATGTCTCATTACATGCACTTAATTCTTCTGATACTTGATTTTGCATTGCTCAAATAAGGAAAATAAACGTTTAAAAAAGGGAAAATTCTTTTTATAGTGTTCATAGTTGAAGCTTTCTCAGCAGTAAAATGTTTTTAATAAAAGTGTTAAAAGTGTATTCCATAGCTGAAAGAGCAAGAAGCTAACACATCTGAATTCTCTGCATATTTCATGAAGAAACTCTCACATGGATTGATATTTTGTAAAATTTAAAAGAAAAAAATAAAAAGGAAAAGCACTTTCCTTTTCAGACTTGGTCTCCAGACACCAGCCCACTTAACCTACTAACCACAGTGGCTGTAGATGTAAATGATGCTTTACAACTGGTAAAAATGTGTTTAAGCTCTTGATCAGCTAAATAGCATTTTTTCCTCACAGAAATTATTTTTCTCCTTACACACTATTTCCACAAGCCTGCAAACATTCTATGAGAGACCACTTAATATTAATGGCATAGAAGAAAAATATTGTCTTGCTTTAAATTGAACTTACACGTCACTTACCAAAAGTGCAGCAGCCTATAGGAGGCAAACTAGCATAACTCACACAAAATCTTAAAATACTTTATGGTCATAAATTAGCAGGAATCAGCGGTCGTTTCTCTCTCTTTCTTAACAAGTATGAGATGCACTAATACATACTGGAATATAACATACCAGTAGGAGTGCGAGTATATCAACTTGTAAAGCAATGTAATGTCGTCCCAATTAAAAAGACACCAGACCGACTGTGACGTCAAGCACGTCGATTTTCATTAGTCGGCACTGGACACGGTGACATGAACATGATTTGGGGAGAAGGGGAGATGAAGTGGATGTTGTTCACCTTGACTTGAGCAAATTAATATTGTTGCATCCAAGTTGTGACATGATTTAGATGGGAGGACTCCCTGGTGGATGAGTCCTGGCTTATTGGGCTGAAAGGGAAATAGCCCACAGATCACACGCTACCTGTTGGAAGAACAGGCCAGCAGGGACCTAAGAAATTCAGCCACGACAAACACAAAGCCTTGTGCCTGGGATGGGCTCATCCGCAGCCCTAGTAGAGATGGGGTCTCACTGGAGCTGCAGAGAGGAGCGCGGAGCTCTCGGCGGACGACAGGAGTCAGCTGCCCGCGGCAGGCAGGCAGGCAGGCGAGCGGCGCCGCGCTGGCCGGTATGAGCACAAGCACACGGAACCAGGAGGCAGGGGAGGCAACTAGCGCCCTTGACCGGCACTTGTTAAGCTGCAGATGTGCAGCAGTGCACCCAGCGTGGGCAGCCCCAGGACAGGGCACGTGCTCATGAACCTGAGCAAGCTCAGCGGAGCTCCGCCACCGGGATGGCAGGTGCCGGAGCACGGGGCCCGCAGGGAGAGCCCGAGGCAGGCAGGTTCCTTCAGTCTGCAGAGGACTTTTAAACCACTATAAATCAACCATTCAACAGAAACACTGGTAACGGAAAAGCAACAAGTCAATAAAAGTGGAAATAAAAATCCTCTACTTTAATTTTAGTGCTGTTATGAAATGCAACAACTCTTTGGTACAGCAGGAACAACAACAGCCATTTTGCATTCGCAAATTACCTTTTATGTGCACAAATTCTCCAGTAAAACTCTCCGCTTGACTATTACCCTCCCAAGATCTTTGATTCTAAGATTTCATTCACATACATGAAAAAAAACCTTGTTCAATTGCACCACGTTTATCACACATTTTCCCTTCTGAAACCATAGATTAGTTTTACTGTGGAAGCACTGAAAGGAAGAGATAAGTATTTCAAAAGTAGATTAAAATTACATAAAAATAAACATTTTTGTTGTCATATCACTTGCAAATGGTACTTTACTAGGGAAAAATGCTATCTATAGACTGAAGTAAAGACAGTAAATGAAGCTTGGGTAAAGGTAGTAAATGAAACTTAAAAGAATTAAATGAGCCCAAGTCTTTTATTAAACTCACATCATAAAAAGTAACAGACCAAGGACCGTGAAAGTCTGCATACTTTATGAGCTTATGTTACAGAATTTTATAAGCTTACATCTCCTTGGTGACAAAACACAGGAAATTAAAGGTTCCTACAGGAACCTCATGCATGTTTGGTTATCTGAATTCTCAAAGTAGACAGCAAATTTCAAGTTATCCCACAAGCCAACCCATTAAATGACTGTGATTTCAATCAGTGTCATTTAAGTAAGGATTTCCACAATCTGTTTCTCTTATTTTTAAAATGCACTTGTTCATATTCAGCTGTTCTTTCAAGCTGCAGTCAACAAAACCAGTGCTGCAGCACTTACGGCTTAGAAAAAAAACTTTAGAAAAACCAATAATTTCTGGAAATTATCAAAATGCTAGTATAAATATCAGTATTTATAATCAGTATAATCAGTAAGCTAGTATTTATTAAAAAAACTCAGCATTTATCAAAAGCTATACCAAAACAATGTTTGAAGCTACTCAAGAGAGTGTGTAAGCGTATTAAACGTGTTATGGAAGCTACGGGACGTTCTCACTTTGCAGTGCTTTGTACAGTATCACTTCCTTAAAGCTAAAAGGTCATCACCAAGCAACCAGCACTGGTAAACATTTGCAAGTCGGTATGTCAGCAAACAGGGAATCAAAAAATATTAACAACAAAGAGATAAACCAACTGCTCCCACCATGTCCAATCCCCAACCCTGATCCCAGGCCTGTGCTGCTCCTTGCTCTTCCTCCCCTACTGAAAAATAAAATGTACACCATATCACTTAAAGCTTTCAGTAGTGATTAGGCTTAGAAAGCGTCATGCTACCACATTTCATTCTAAGAACAAGTGCCACAATGAATTTAATGTAGTTAATAGGTAATAAACCATCATCACCTCAACTGTAACAGCCTTCCGATTCTCAAAGGGGCATCATAGTTACCTGGTCTAGAAGGTCTTCAACTTTTTTTTGCCATCCATCCCTGGCTGCATTTTTTTCACGTTCCTTCAGTTGTAATAGCTGGGTCATGGCTGCCTTTTTGTCCTCTTCATGTTGAAGTCTCAGCTCTTCACGAAGCTTATTACATTCCTGTCTAAAAGACAAGGTGAAATAATTAAAATACCCTGTATACAAAACAATATATAAACTTGTATATACCTTGACCTTGTATAAGAAGTGAAAAATAAAGGCAAACTGATCAGCACGTTTCACTTGCTGTAACACTTGCATATATTTGCTTCCTTATTGAAAGGATAAGGAACAAAAATTAACACTTGCCGAAGATTTTCTGTCCATTTTATTTCCAAGTCACGGGCCATTCTGTCAACTTTGAACTTCTCCTCTTCTCTCATGGCAGCAATCATTAGCTCATGTTGTTGCCTCTCCTGATCTAGTTCTCCCTGCAAACACAAACTTCACAATAGAGACTGATCAGCAGTAAAAAAGTTTTTCAAAGCTCAGATCAATGTTCTTGTAATAAAGTGTCTGTTACTATTGACTTTAAGGCATTGAACTCTCTTACAGTGCATATCATAATTAAATCTGCTGATGCCTTTATTTCTGCTGAATATTTCTTACAGAACCTAATTCCACATTCTTATAAAAAGTAAGTTTACAGTAGGTCTCTTTGGAAGTAAACACTGCAAATACTGTTATACTGCATCACATAACTCAGGTTTGAAACAACTAGAGATCTTGCAGACTAGTGGAATACATGGCTAAATTTGGATTTAGAACAAGTTGTTTTGTGTCTTGCATAGTCAAGACCTTTTTTGATTTTTTTTTCTTGAATCAGTGAATATTCAGTACTTGAAAATCTCAAATTCAAGGTTTAACTATTTGCTGAGCTACAAAGTGCCCATATCTTCTATCAACTTCTTGACTGTACAAGCCTGGAGGACACAGTTTTAGTCTGAATAGAGAAAAAAAAAGTAGAATTTATATAACCATTTCTGTTTCAAATTTACAGTATTTAAATAGTACTAGGTATTACCTAAAATTCATACTTACATGAATACGTCAGTGGTGCTTGCTTTATTCATGAAAAGCAAACCTGATCAGCCTCTAAATTTAATTACCACTTTTCAAGGGAGACAGTTTTTATAGGCTTTTTTTTCCCATTTATATTTTAAAATCTGCTGAGATAACCATCCTTGCCAGTAATCTCTTCTATATGAGTATCGAGACGTTACAATAGTTGAAAAGAGAAGGATCTAATAATCCCGAGGGAAGTTAGGAGAAGTTACAAAATATACAGCATAAGCTATAAACTATAACAGGGGGCCATACCCGACTAATATTGTTGAAAATAATAACAACTTTGTGTGTGTATATATATACACACATACACACACGTGTGTGTGTGTATATATATATATATATATATATATGTATACACTCTCACACACCTAAGACCCCAATTTAAGCTATTTTTACTAAGAAAACACCTGACAATAATAGATTTAAGGATCTTTTTCTTGAATGTTTGTAGCTCTACTTCAAATATTTGATGTGATCTTCTAAGTGTGCATTGCTTATTGAGGAATGAAAAAGAAAAGGTTATACTTAGTATTAAAGTCAATGAGCTACTGCAGGATTAACTGACAGTTTCAGAACTTTATATTCTCATCACTGTTCTTTTAAAAAAGTTAGTAAAAAAGAAAACATACAATGAAATATTTTATGTCATTCTCACATGATTTGAGAGAGGAATAATATAGGTCAAGGTGGCCACAGAGTTCTAGAGTTCAGAATACCAAATAACCCCGCTCCCCAGAAAACTGTCTTTAGAGGTGTATGTATTTTAAATGATCCATTCTGAGACCTGCCTTGTGTATACAGAAGCTTTACAACTTCCATACTTGTCAGGTGTCAGGAGATTCCAGTGCTAATAAGCTATAGGATTTTTCCCTGCACAGACACAAAACTGCCTGGAATAGCACTGGTGTAACCCACATCTTTCCTACATCATGAAATTCTGCTAACTCAAACCACTGAAAAATCTGATCCTGGATCTATTTTATAGGGACATACGTACTTTGGCAGCCAAAGTTTTTATTAACAAGAGAGATGTGCTTGTAACTATAACCACTTAATAATAGGCATGTTCTTTAAAAGAAAAGAAAACAATGGAAAAAAACAGTTTCGATCTCTACTTGAAAATGAAAAAGTCCATTTCAGTGAAACCACATGGAACTCCTTTTATAAAGGGTACTTTATAACATTTTTTGCCATTTTGGCAACAATACCAAAATCACTATGACAGTAGTTTGCATAATTTATTCTCCAACATTATGGTTACCTCAACATTATACAACGAATCTGTGGTTTCTCGCAATCTTGCTCTAGTTAATTCTAGTTCTTTTTGGAGTATTTCCTGAGCTTCTTGGAGACTGGAAATATGTCCTTCTGCAGTTCCAAGGCCTTGCTCACTTTTTCTTACAAGGTCCTGTAGACGGCACACCTACAACATGGGAAAAAAAAATATATCATTTAAGTAATTACTACTTAGGCAGCCAGAAAATCACTGTGTTTTCATTTTCTTCTAGGAATTTCTAATTCCACCACAAACTACTACTTTTCACTGCACAGCCTCTTCTCCTTTCATACCACTTAATGATCATGAATTATAAAATGACATTCCATAATGTCATAAATTCACATATAAATATTCATATTCAAGGATTTTACAAAAAAAATCCAATCTATATTTGAAGCATTTTGCAAAGTACTAGGTTATGTAAAATTTATGAAATAACCTGGAGTTCTATTAGGGGAAAAAAAACATGCTGTACATAAGTCAAAATCATAATGATAATCATTTTTAAATACACGAAATCTAATACGTGTCTTTTGCTAGAATACATTCCTCTGTCTTTAGATTGCTACCTGCCTGTGAATTAGCCCATTTAAAGCTCAAATATCTGTAGAGAATAGTATGATCAGTTTTGTACCTGCTGTGTAACAGAGCATTTCTCTCTGTGCCTTAGCTCCCCATCTCTCAACTAATACGAATATTAGACAAAATTGTTAAACATCCACAAGAAAGTAAACAACTATCTAAATAAGTTGAAAAACAGAACAAAGGGAGGGCAAACGGCAGGGGAAACACAAATAGCAGCCAGTAGGAAATGACGTTTCTGCAGAAGCCTCTATATGTTAAGCATATCTTTGGAAAAAAGATTAAATCCCGAGTGCATGCCTATGCTCCCTTGCATTATATGCAATTACAACTAGTAATTTCCTAAGAAATACGATTACTTGAGTAAGAATTTCTTTCTGAAAATGAAAAACTCAGAAAATAGCCTTGAAAACTGAGTGATATCCTGAAGTTGCATCATTCTAGCTGGTGCCTTTGCCATCAACAGTGTATGTTTCTCAGGTACTCATTCATGAGTATTTTGGATGAAACTAGTTTAAGAATGAGTGTATGACAGCCGAGCAAAAGACCAAAATAATCAATTTGTAAAAATATTTATTCAGAAATAAAGCTGTACTGAGAGTAGAATTAAAACAGACTGCAATATCAATATATTGATACAGAAAAATTAAATTTGCTCTTAAAATAAGAATTACAAGTCATCTGTTTTTGGAAATATCTGAAGACCATTTGCAAGTAAGGAAATTAAGCAGGATTTACAATATACTAAATAGTAAAAATGAACAAATGTGTTTAAAATCTGGCCTAATTTTTCCTCTGTCTCTCCAAATATGTTGTGTGTAGAAACTGAGTACTTAATATGAAGATAAGCAGAGCTAAAGTAAGAAAGACTGTTTATACAGATTCTTTTTTATTTAAATATCTCTTTTTATTTTCTGGTAGAAAAGTTACTAGCCTGCTTCTGAGCCTTGATTTTATCATTTCACTTTAAATAGACATAATGCACTAAACAGGCTGAAGAGCATAAGCCTGGCCTAGCATGGACTCTAAACATGAATTGAGCATGAGAACACTATTGATTAGATGTGGTCTAATGCACTTGGCTGCTAGCTGATCTCATTAAGTCGATTCTTGCCTCCTGGTTGGCCGAAGTCAGTTTGGTTGTCAGTTCTTCCCGGAGGTTTTCCAACTGCTGTCGGAGCTGACTCTTATCCTCCTCCAGGTGTAATTTTTCCTTCTCAAACTGCTGCTCCAACTCCTTCAGAAATAAGAAAAACGGAGGATACATCAAATACTTGCCATATGGGCATCATGTAACACAGCTATGAGAATGCCTGCAAACTGCAAGCTGCACTGGTCTAGGGAATGGGAGTCAAGAGAACTGCAGTTTCCTCTGCTGCCCATCTGAAACACAAGTGTTACACTGAAGCAGTCTACTTGACACATGTAACAAAGGGAAACAGTTCAGGATATTCTACAGTATCTCATACTAACCATGACTCCAACAAGAACTGCTATTAACTAAATGACGTCTGTAAAAAGGAAAATTCCCTGCCCCTGTCAACTCAAACTTTAATGGGACTGTTAGCATTCCACTGCTCCATAACATCCAAACATTCGAATTAAAAATATATCGGATGGTTCCGCATAGATAATTACTCCAGAGTAGAGTAATAAAGACAATTTTTATCTGAACCATCATTTTTGATACTACTTTCAAAGTGCCTTTAGCACTCTGATTACTCCTATGTATCCACTTGGCAAAATGTAATTTTTAAGGAAGCGAAAGTTAAGTCAGTCAGTTTCAGTAGCAAATTTCTTCCAGGTGCTGTACAAGATCAAATTAAGCAGGTATTTATAACCACTGTATTCAACCAATTTGAAATATGAACTACCTCAACTTGAAGACAGGCAGTAAAAAGACATTACAAATGGAAGATCCTCAGTGATGGCAGTTTCTGCAGCTAATGAGTTATTATTCCTCACTAATAAGATTTCAAAAGTTAAAGCTAGTGCTCAAGATGGCATAAATAGGAATTTTCATGTATTCTTTTGATTTATCCATGTATCAGGATCCTATCAGGATCTATGTATCAGTACTGCTTGCAGTAACACAGAGAATTGTTTACAGATATTACTATGAACAATTCATTTCCTTTTTCTTAAGTGGTTTTCCATCTTTCCTTGAGACAATTAAAAACTAGTTCTTCTACAGATAAATATTTGGTTACTGAACCCACAACTAACATTCCTACAGACAAGTTTCCTTTTGTAAACAAGACTAGGAATGAGCACATGGAGACACTGGTTCAAGACAACAAAGCAGAGTTATGAACCATTCATCTGCTTTTCTTCCTCTTCTGCTCAAGTATTTAATTTTAAAAACACTAATCAAGTTACTAAATTAACTTGATATTACTTTTACAAAAGCTCCAGAATTAACATGGCACATGCATTCAGTTGAAAGAAAAGACGGGATCAAGAAGCATAAATGAATCAACAGACCATTGTCACTAAACAGAGCGTGCTCAGGGCAGTATTCTGGGTACTGTAAGGGATTTTATAGGAAGACCTCAAATATTTCTGTAAGAAATGCAATTCCACAGAAAGTTTAAATGTTTTTGAAACTTGTATAGATATTTACATTTGATTTTTTTTTCCAAAGGAGGAAAAGAAACACACTATGCAGTACCAGGATCCCCATCTTATACTGTTGAAAATGAAAAAAAAATTATATTATTTTTCTGAAATGATCTGGAACTTCCAGGTAGATAGTTGAAATGTGTATCATACATGTTTCACTTCAATCCAAATATATAAGATTTCTTGGAAAAAAGCAAGATAAAACAGTACATGCTCAGTTCCAGAAACAAGACTTCTTGCAACACCTGAGCAAGTTCAGGGATCTTCACAACTTACTGCAACAAAAGCCGTGGAGAAAACCTCTGAAACAGTTAATAGCAAACTAAATTAGCAGTATGGAGGAGCATGTGCTCTTCAGGAAAGAAAAGATACTGAAGTTGGCAAAGTAGCTTAGTTTATCAAAATAAAAGTAGAAAGAGAGAGAGAACAGTGCATTACTTTTGAAAAATTCATAGCTGGCACACACAGTTGCACAGTTCTACAGTACAAGGTATGTGCAGCTGTACATGCTCCTCCTGAGTGCACCTGAAGCCAAGCACTAAGACACTACTTCTCTGAACCTCTGAACTGTCTATGAAAAATTCAAATAATTATTAATCTTTCAGCTCCTTCAGTAAAACTGACCTTGTAGACAGGTCCAAACAAAACTTTGCTGGACAACAATTTCAATCTGGTATCAATTATGCCTTTTTCTTTCTCTATATTTTGTTATTCAGGAAAAAAAAAATTACCTACCATCTGCAGTTTTTTCTTATCCTTGTTAGCACTAGTGTGAGCAGCCTCGATTGCAGTATGATGTTTCCATGTCAATTCTTCCAAGGTCTTAGAATGAGCCTCCTTCAACTGCGCAGCCTCTCCTTCCAATCTTGCCTGCAGTTTCACCAGCTCCTTCTCATAATATTCCCGCTGCGTCTCCCTTGCTTCGTTTACTTTCTGTAGAGAACAAAGAAAGCCTTCAACTGCTATCTCAGACCCTAGTTTCCTCTAATAAAGGATAAAGACCCCACTCCACTCCAATAAGAGAGGAAAAAAAAAAGAGGAAGTGTATGATAATACATATGAACAGATATTAACATACATACAAAATATAATGCTTAGCATTTGTCCAATTTCTCTGATTAATCACTCAACAAACAGAAAAATAGCTTCAGACCATCTGCACATTTGATTTTAGATTGTTAAAGTCTATCTTTTAGATATATTTACTTCATGGAAACAGCCAACAGGTACTAAACCTACAGAAAATTTCAGTTAATTTTCAAACAGGTTTAGTTCATTTTCAGAATATCGCTTTTCATTTTTATTTGGTCATTTTACCTTCCTTCCTACTGAGATTCTTTTAAACTGTGACATGCTCTCTGAATCAACTGTTGAAAAGGTGCCCCAAACAGTTTGGGCAATCTCTAACATGCCTTCCCTCCCTCTGCCTTCACTTTAGTTGAAACAGGTAACACCAAATCTGCCACACACATTCTACATTAGACCTTCTATGATGCTACACGAGGTTAACTTGGAACAAACTACTCCTTTCACTTCAAACTTAAAAATAACTAAAACATATTCAAATTTCTACTCAAAAATCTATCTTGTTTTTATTCATTTAAAGCCAGTAAGCTGTTTTACCTTCTCCAGTGCCAAAATCTGCTGCCTTTGTCGTTCATCCAGGCTCTGTGTTTTGCTTTGTAATAAGTTTCTTTCTTCTTCTAGTTGGGATAGCTTTTCTTTCAGTCTAGATTTTTCAGATTCTAAATCTCTGATTGTAACTTCTTGAGTCATTTGAGTAGCTTGAAGCATCCCAATGTGACCTAAAAACAAGAGAACTCTAGTTTTTATCTGACTACTTTATGTGAAGATTTTAAAGATCTATCTGTAGCAGTATTATTTATTCAGAACATGTTTATTGTTACAGTCCCAGCTGCATGGCATTGCCATCTTATTAAAACTTATGTCACCTGTCAATTTTAATAAAATTTAAAAAACAAGTTTTATTTAAAAGAGGTTTAGGTTTATGTTAGAGAGAAGTAGCTAAGGAAGAAGTAGCTTTGTTGCCGTGTTTCTCATAAGAAAATAAGACAAGCACTGTGGCTCCTAATTCATTTCCATCTCTGCACAGAAGGCAGGAAACACAGTAATTCTCTCTCAGGTTGAATACGAGAGGAATACAAAGCTTTCCAAGACATAGTAAAGTATTTTTTACTGCACTGCATGACACGTAATGTTTAAAGCTTTAAGGAATCTTTTTTCCTGCAACTATTAACTATGAGAATCAAATTTCTTTGAGACAGCATTTTTGATTCCCAGGTGTGAGTTGATGTCAGAAGCGGTTTCTGAACATGCAGATAACTGATGGCCTTGCAAGATAATGGCTTGGTGGCACTTCCAAAAGCAGGGCTCTGGGCTCTTGCTGCAGTATGAGGTGCTGTAGAGCAAAGAGGGACCACTGACAGTGTCACTGTGCTCAGCATCAGTGTGGACACAGTGAATTTCAGTGCCAGAGGAGACCAGTGCTTGACTGATAGTCTGGGTTGACTCCATGCCATCAGCATTGCTGAAAAATGGACTGGATACTTAAGAATGACTTAGCACCCAGCCCTGTATTTAGGGGAAAAAAATATGTTTCTGCCTAGGAACAGAATCAGGGGAGTGAAAGGAGTGGAAGAAAAAGCTTTCTGGCTGTGTGGAACAACATGGTACATCCCAGTACAGGGTGACTTTCACATCTTCACATGTGGAATCTCTTAAGATTCAGTCCAATTTTGAACACAGAGTTGACTTAGTATTACAATAAATAGTTCTGTCTCAATCGTGAATAAACTGAATCTATTTTCCTCTACAGATTAATATTTTTCTCTTGTGGTGGTTTAATTACTATTTCCAGGTACTGTGCTTACTTGTAGTATTGTTCATGGCCACTTCTGTCCTGAGTACTTTTATCATTGCCACATTCAAATTCGTGTCCTACTTGCCCAAAAAGAGAAGGGTTACAAATGGTTTTCCATGGATGTAGTTGCTTTCACACAGCTGTTGAGAGCTCTGTGCTGCCTGTTGTACATATAAGACTATGGATTTGTGAACTATGCTGTGCTTGCTTGACTGTTTCAGGAGATGGAGCCTTATTTGCCTCTAACTAGCCAAGTTGTACGGTTCTGCATCTCAGGAACTACCGTGTTGTTCTGGGTGAGCATCTCTTGAATCATCAGATTAACATGAATTGCTGATCATCACTAATCATCCCATTAACTCATACTAGTATGTTCAGCCTTCCCTTGGACTGTATTCCTGTACGTTTCCCACTGTCATGCAAAGTGCACTTCCATTCAGCTGAAAAAGATAAAAGACCTTGGAAATCTGTCATGGACTAGAAATGGGATGAGGCTCTTCAGCATAGGGGTTACTGTGCTGTCACCAGAAGACCTTGGAAAAAATAAAGGCAAAAAGAAAATGGCTACAGTGAAATATAAGTCAATTTAAGAGAAAGAGCTGTACAATGAATTGGCTGGGAAATAGGCAGTAAAAATTAATAAGTCCTTTCTATCCTAACTTCTGGCAGGCTTTATTCTGCACCCTTTAGAACATTGTTATTAAACTGCCTTGCTTTTCTTGTGTTAACAAAATTTTGGTGGGTTTAATGTACCTCATCAAAACAAGAGGTCGCCTGTGTACTTTGCATTTCAGTGCTGTTGACCTCATGCCCTTAAGGAATGGGAGAATTTTAAGCATGGTTCTGCGTATGTTGTTTGCCAAGTGGCTGCATGGAGCTGAGTGGCATGTATGTACCTGGATGGAGCTGTGAGTGCACTTTATCCCTGTTGTTTCCATAGGTGTCCCTGATCATAGCCAGCATGATAGCGGTGATCGTGTACCGCCTGGCTGTGTACGCGGCCTTCGCCAGCCTCATGGAGAACACGCAGACGCTGGAGCCCATCAGCGGGCTGCTCACCCCGCAGCTGGCCACGTCCGTCACCGCCTCCTGCCTCAACTTCGTCATCATCATGATTCTTAACTTCCTCTACGAGAGAATAGCCATCTGGATTACTGATATGGGTGAGCAGTGCCCTTGGGGAGACTACTGTGATAGTCATGATGGATGGAAGCTGCCTAGAGGTGGCTGATGCAGCTGCCTTGCTCACAGATGGAGCCTTAGGATGTCTGCAGCAACAGCTCCTTTGTATCCATGGCTATGGGGAACTTGGGCCCTGGATTTGAATAGTTATCACAAGCTCTGTTAATATGACATTTGTATATATTCAAATTAGTTCCAGAGAGGCCATCATATTGCTGAGCACTAATTAAAAATAATTTAGTGTAACAAGAAACTCAAGAAAGCAAGATGAAGCTGTCTTAATTTTTCAACTAGAAATCCTGAATGAGTATTAAGTAGTAGTCTTAAACAGATCACAGCTTTTTCAACAGTCATGTTGGCTAGGGAGGAAGGCTAAATAGTCAGATCTGCCCCTCTGAAGGGTAGAGGAATGGGATAGTACCCATCTTCTAGGTGTTGTCTCAGTACTGCCTCCCTTAGCTATGAATTTACAGGCTCAAAGCTAAAATGATATGAAGATAGAAGCAGCAGTTAGGCCTGGAGGCTCTTGTGGCTTTGGCCATCAGGAAGGTCATCTTCAGCAGACTCTTTCCAGAACAGGTGGCAGGCAGAAACAGAATAATCTGTTGGTTTAGTAGCAATTTCATATGTGGTTCTTATTTTGCTATTTGCCCCCTTTATTTTTATTTATTACACCTACAGAAATTCCTGCATGTATTGTGTAAAAAGAAATGAAGTTTGCAGGAGATGCTGTTTAGGGGAGGGGGAAGATGAAAAATGTTATGCATATGTACAGCTGTCCTAAAAGCAGTTAGGTGACCCTTTTTTGAGTTCTTCAAAGAATTAACAGTAGGAAGGTTTTCCGTGCAGACACAATAGTTGTGCCAGTTGCACTGGGTCTATTTTAATTGTTTACTTGACCAAGTTTTACCAGTGAAAGAACAAGTAATAAGTAAAATTGGCATTAGCAAAGGAAAATGGGGGGGGGGGGGAAATGATAAGAGAGCAAGGAAAGAGAAAGAAAAAGAAAACCAGAAAGAAAGAAAACACAGGCCTAAAGAGATGGTGTATGAAGATAAGAGAAATACTGTATTTTACAAAGTGAGTTCTTGTTCTTTTCTCCTCCCAGTGATAGCAATGAGCTGATTCTTTTTCTTTTCTATTTCCGTTACGTTAGAAAAAGGGTAGATGCCATCTTGTTTGAGGATGATTGCAGGATAGCCTTATGCATAAGGAGAGCTGCAGCCTGAAGAGACTCTCCCTTAGGAGAGTCAAAATCATGAAAGAACGAAAAAGTGTTACTGGGACTTTGGTGACCCCCCTACTGAAAAGTCCTGATTCCCCTCTGTCTTCTGTTCTCCAGAAAAAAAAAAAAGAAAAAAAAAGGGGGCTGAGAGGAGATCTTGTTAACATGTATAAATACAGGAAGGGAGACTGCAGGGAGGAGAGGGCCAAGCTTTTCTTAGTGG
>JAVCKT010018414.1:13461-35226 GCA_032273925.1 Rhynchotus rufescens | reverse complement strand
TGATACTTTTCTAGAAGATAACCAACAGCTTGCTATTTCAATCTAATGGATGGTTCAAACACAAAGTTATTTAAAATTCGTAACAGCTTCTACTGTTTAAAATTCTCACTCTAATAGGACTTCAAAAAAAAAAAAGTCAATATCGTCTTGCTTAATTTTTAACACTTTAGCTTGTGATCAATTTTAAATATCCTTGAATATGATTTTTGTCCAGTTTGTGAAGCTGATCTCCAACTTCTATTTGCAACCACGCTGCAACTACTGATTGATGTCCACATCCTTGCTTTGAGGGAGGCCAGAGGAGTTTTTTGTCTGAGGCTTGTTAGAGAATGGAAATACTAATCTGTATTTGTACAAGTAGCAGTGGTTGTCACCGCAGCGCATTGCAAAAAGAGAAGCCCTGTGCATGGAGAGTATCAGAGAGATAGGGCTCTCTCACGAGGGGCTCAGGTTCCAGGGAGCTGTGCCAGCAGTCTGGTTTGAGTAGCTTTAGGCAAGGCAAACCTCCAGGGCCTGTTCTGCTCCACAGTGTCCTGGAAAATATGGAAAAAATGTGTGTGCACCTACCTACACCTAGATGTGTGTGAGCGTGCATCCATGTATGCCATGTATGCATACACTTTTTTGTGGGTGCATACACTAGGCATGTATGTATATATATAATGTGTGTTTATGGGGGCATACATATGTGTGTATGTGTGCAGTTGGGCAATGGTTAATACATAAACCAACCGGAAAACAAATCTTTTTCTTGTCAGCTGAGAAAGGATTTAATTTCAGGCCTGATCCTGTTCTTTGTCACACTTTCTATTATTCTCCCTTCTTGATGTCATAGTTCAATCCTGCTATTATAAACCTTAGCATTTTTGTCTCTGCTAATAGTTTGACGTGTCTTCTGCTATAAGGAAATGACAAAGAACATGTGGTAGGTTAATGAGTATGCAAATATTAGCTAGGGTTTCTACAGAAAGGCTATCCATGCTACAGCTAAGGGTATCACTAAAATATAGATGATGAATATTTCACTAAATACAATAACAAAAACAGTTGTTCACCTTAAGATTACTAAAGCCTATGTCAGATATTGTTACCAGACTCTGAAGGGTTTTCTTTTTTCTTGTAATTTTTGGAGAGGAAGAAAAGCAAAAAAATTTAGCTAATCAGTACTTTCTTTAAGGCATTTTACTGATGCTGAATGTTTGATGTTTGACAATAAACACTCTAGTTTGCTCTGACAAACATTTCTTGACGGATAGGCAGAAGTATTCTACACACATCTGAGAATGTTTTGGCAGTACTTAACTGGAAGTCAGAAAGAACTGAAGATTTCTATAGAAATGTATACTCAGTGAAATCTGGGAAAATGGACTGACTATTTTTGTTCAATATTTTGCACAGCTTGAGCAGTATTTTAAGAGCAGCCTCCTTACCTCACAAATAGCATTATAACTGCAGTTAATATTTACCGTTTATATTCACCAAGGCTGAAAATTCACTTTGGGTTATGGTAGGTCCTGCTGTCCTGACCACCCTACTGCTCTTGCTCATTCTGTGCATCCTGACCCTGTCAGAGTGGAAACAATAATCCATGGATGGGATCTTGGTAGGTGCTTGCTTCTTGAGCAATGCAGAGCAGGGACACAGAGCACATTCAGGAGCTTCCAGGTGTCTTCCGAGGCTCAGTAGCTTTCAGATACTCCAAGTTTAAACATACCTTGGGTGCCGGGCTGTGTATGCCCTTTCTCAGATCATGCTGAGTGTCAAGTGGTTTCTTCCCCATCACAGACCCCACAGCTCCTCCCCCAAGAAAGGGCAGGAAATGTAGACAACAAACCCTCAGTATATTTGCTTCTAATTGGTGCTTTTCCCACAGATTATGTCTTAGCAAGTTCACTAAAATATCTGATGAATACAGTAAGCACATTCAAATAGCAATAGTAAAGATAAATTATGATCTTAATCTAGACTCAATTCGGTTTTACACTAGCATGCACTTAGGTAAAAATCAAATCCATCCTATGGTTTGCTGGGAATTCATATCACAAACACATACTTGTTTTAGTTTTGTGATTTTTATTTTTTTTAACATTTATGTAAAGATTCCATCCCATTTTCTGTCTTAAAACGTGAATGTCATGGGACACAAGTAAAGCTAGAATTTCATGCATGGGAAATGGTCAAATACCATAGCTAATTGCATTTTTATGAAAGACAACAGAATGCAAATTTAGCAATCTATACATACAATTGCATTTAAATGTTGAATACATTTGAACTCTAATTATTGCCCATATACCTTCAAAACCGCACACAGAGATTGTCAGAGAGATGCACAGCAGAGTCAGATTCTTTTGTTTCCTCCAGGTTTGAAAATGAGTACAAGAAAAGTGTCCAAGTAACTTGAGTTGCTTGGATGTAAATACTCCTAGTTTTTCAGAGTGGATATTCTGACTTTTTTCAAGTTATTTAGAAGGAGGTCTTCTGTGAGAGCATTTCTTCTTTCTTCACTTGTGTTCTCAGTCAGTCCAGTCTCTGTAGAATGAGGTTTTCTGTAGTTGTCTACTTCTCCACTGCTATTGCAGGCTAGGTCTTGTAACATCTAATCATAAAAGTGATGCGTCAGATTTGTTCAGAATAAGCATGTTAATACTTTATGTTAAAACTGTTTGCCCTTTCCTCATGCTGATAAAGAATACATATGGCTTCTCCTAGTCTGTAAGTGTATTGAAAGCAATTCGAAATACTCCTAAAATTTCACCTTCTAAATTTATCTTCTCTGATGCAATTTTTTTGATTTTACCTATTATAGGTAAGGAGATTAAGACTTTCTATTTTCATATTCATAACTATTTTTAACTTCATAATTATAGTGCTGTATGGAGCAGGGCTCTGTGGAGCTTTTGGTGCATGTGAGTTTGTAGAAAAACATATCTAGGTCTATCTTATAGAATGATATTTAAGTAGGTAGCACTTAGGTAAAATATCTTTCAGAAGGTTATAACAGCACAACAGCATTGGAAATTTGCCATGCTTTCAACGATCAGTAAACAAGGAAAGTGTGATTTGCATGAGACACTTGATGCTAAAAGAAACAAGGGTAGGCATTGCCTGGCCTGAATTTGCTTATCCAGCATTCAAAATGGGAGAAATTCATATAAAAAGAGGTGGAGCTCTTGATAAACTGCAAAGAATAGAAACCATGAAATGGCAAGCCCTAGATATAAATGAGATCAGCGAAACTGCATCCATGAGGAGCTCTTTCCTGTTCTCTGTAGAAGTATGACAGTGGTTAAGCTGTGTAGGATAGCCGAATGTCCAATTGTCGTTTAAGCTCACTTAAATCCACTTGATCAAACTGACAGAACTAAATGCAAACCGGCAGCTACTCATCCTTCTGTGAATCAAGTCGATATTTGGTCCACATGCAGCAGATGTCTAGCTAATGTAATAAATATGGTTCTTAAATTCTCCATATATAAAAATGAAAATTGCATATATTTTTAGCCTCCTTTTTTTTTCTCACTAAGAGATGAATTTCTCTGTATTCCACGTTTGAAAGAGAGACAATTTCTCTAAGTGTTGAATATTTTGGGCATTTGTTTAGCACCATAGAAGATTAAAATTTTGTGTATAAATATAAAAGTTTTGCAACTGAGAAAAGCTCTGCTTTCTAACTTCAGAAACCCTCTTTTGGCAACTGCTTCAACTAAAACATTTGTAATCTACACATTGAAGATATTCAGCAGATTTATAATGTTTTATAAATATCATTAGGCATATTAATCAGAAAGTTTTGGTGACTTAATGCAAACTGAGTCCACTAGGACTCCTCTTACTTTGTAATGTCTAACTATTTTTTTTTTTTTTTTGCTCTATAATGTTTTGAGGGTAAGTGCCTGCTTAGATAATTACTCCATGGTTTTATATCATTTCCCCCCCTCTCCCTCCCCTGCATAAAAGCAACAAAGAAAAGACAACAGATACTGAGGAAAAACAGAATGCAAAATGAGAAGGAGTGTTCAAAAATGCATTAGTAGTTCCACTCAGATTTTTGTAGCAGAATGAAATATCTTGTTCCACATAAACTGAGTTATTTAACACTTGTGTAAACTAACCTTATGCCCCTTCCTTCAAGTTTATCCATACATTGGTCATACCTCAGTTAATTAGGGTGAGGGTTTCTATGTAATGTGATGCGATATAATAGTAAGTATATACAAATATTTGGCTAGAAAAACATCTGCATTTTCACTTGTGAAATCAATCACAGTCTGAAAAATACTGGAAATGAATGAACCAATGTATATGAGCCTGCTTCCTAGAGTCATTTAGTGAACAGTGCGAGCTTTGTTAGATACAGACTGATTATTCACTCAGATAAATAGCAGTTTAGAGAGGCTAAAGGATAAATATCCTTCTCATATTTTTTATGTTATTTACTGCTTCAGAGGATAACATATCTCTTAGCAGATATTCATTCTGAGTGAAGAGGAGTTTGTCTTTGCTAAAAAATGTTTAAACTGTTGAGGATATTGGGATAAATTCAAGTGTTAGTGAAAAGTTGCTTTGTAAATTCTAACAATATGCTGGCAGCCACCTGGAGGGAGTAAATATATTCAAATAATATCCCAAGAGCCACAATATTTATTGCTAAGAATTTTGATTTTCTCTTCCCTTCCCATTCTATGTGAAAATTTTCATATTGCAGTAGGGGAGGTATGACTGCATGTACTGCCAGAGCCAGGCAGCAGCACTTATGTCTACAAGTTGCTTATAATAATAATGTGCTCTTACCAGGCAGAATTAGCATCTTAAATTAAGTACACTCAATCTGTATCTTTTAGCCAAACACAGATAATTCCTAGGTACTAAAGTTCTTTTGCTCGTGCCCTTTTTATTTGGGCTAACTCACTACTAAACATTCTGCATTATCTCCACAGCATCCTGATATTCAGAGGGCTTTTATTTTCTTCTCATTTAAGGCTTTTCAAATGCCTGAACTTGATTAGCTTGAGTGATGCAAAACAAGACTGTTTTGCTGCGTTCTCTAAATGCTGTCACTGCAAGACTGGATAAAGTAAAAACACTCGTCAGTGTGGACTATACATCTTGTAACTAATAGGAACAGTCCGACTTTTTCCCTTCTTTGGAAAATTCAAGAGAACTTGATTCTATGTATAAAAGCCCTGGCAAAAAGCCCAAAGATTTCTCTTCTAAGTGTTTGCCAAGAATTTTAATTAAAAAATAAAATAAACAAAAACGATTGGGGATAATATAGCTAAAAATTCTGTCATTTCTTTTCCTCAACTTTAAAACTCTTTCCCTTTATGATATCATGATCTCTGAAACATATGCAATATTCTTCAACATTTGCCTTCCCTTTAGCAGCTGCTCTCATTAACACAAGAATGAGAAAAAGAGGAAAGAGGTCTTTGGGAAAGGCTCCCCTCTTAACAAAAAATAAGTGTTTTCCTGCTGCCCTTTAAGGACCATGTACTCAATATCTAATTCCATTTATGGGGGTCACTAATCATTAGGTTTATGCATTTCACTGCCCAGTTCTCACCTTAAGTCTCAGAATAGCCATGCAGAGAGGTGGTGTGCAATTTGTTTGACATTGCAGCCCTCAGTCACAGCAGAAACGATCATTAGAAAAATAATCCCGGAAATTCTTACATTTACCAACAGTCGCAGCTATTGTGCTGAGGTTCTAATTAAGGAGATGAAGAGATTAAAAATCAGTTTCAAATGTGGCCACTGGATAATTTGAAGGATTACAAAGGGATGCTGTTTGTTTAAAGACATGAGGAAAAGCGAGCTAATACCTGAAAGCCTTAGAGATAATCTTTGTAAGACAAAAGTTCTGCAAATTTTCTTTAAAAATATAACTATTAGAGAGCAAGTAGGAGTCTTTTGTATAATTTTCTCCTTAAAAGTCAGTTTCTTCACTCTTGCTTTCAATTTTTACAAATGCCTCAACTACATGGATGGAGTTATTAGTTATTTTTCTATTTGTTATAATAAATTCCTTGTTATATTTGAATATATAGGCATGTTCATAGCTGAGAATTTTCATCTTAGTTGATAATTAGAGTATAATGCTATTTCCCAAGTGGATGGTAGAGAGCTGTTCCTTTACACTCAGGAGAAGTAATGTTTATGGAATCACAAGAAAACACACACATTTCATGCTGTTTTATGTAGAGGTGTAGTACCTACTGTTATTAATGGGAGTATTTTGGCTTAATAGACAGTGCTGCTATGTTTTAACAATTTGGTATGTTCAAAAGTAGATCCTGGAAAAAAAATCGTTTACTTAAATAGCTTACATGGCAGGCAAGTATATGAGAGTCAATGGAAATCAATACAAAAAGAGACATTTGTACCACCAGGCTTTTGGAAGAGATATATAGACGAGGTTGTTAATTGGTTTTCAGTGGGACCCTTTTCAGGGGAGTTCATAATTATTTAGCTGTATGTATTCTCAGGCTGCTCCAAATCCCTTCCAACTTCCAGAGTGCCCATTTTCTGTGAAGGATTTATAAAAGAGTGACAGTAATTTTCAGTTTCCTTCTAAAAACTTCATTTCTCTCATTGCAAATGCCTAAGAGTTTCCAGCATTGCTGAAATTACCCTAACGTCTTACAAGAAATGTGTTGTGAGCAAATGTTGAGAAAGACCTGATAATTTCTAGGCTCCTCCTCAGAACATTTTAATGATGTTAATATTTTAGTCTGGTTTTCAACACTCTGCCTCTGAAGTTGTTGCCTGGATCCTTTTTAAAAATCCCATGGAAATGAGCCCTGGGATGTGCATGTTTCTCCCCACACTTGTTTCTCTCCGATCAAAGTTAATTGTAATTAAACACTGATTATAAAAAGACATCTGTCTGAGGACATCTGTCTGAGAATATCATAATAATTTTTTGAAGTTTGGTCAACATTAGCTCTACATACATCTTAGTAGCTGGATTTGGCAATGCTCTGCTTAGACAGGGAACTAAATTACCATGGAAAATAACACACACTGATTGTGCTACAGGGGTTATGTCTGCTTTGAAGACAGTTTAAATTAAGTGGCAGAACAGTGCAGGGATGCCTAAAATATAGCTGCCAACTCGAGGCATGTCAGTTCAACCGCCATTAAACTGACAGCCTCGCATGTGCTATATATAACTACAGTGTGGGATAGCAAGTCCTGTGGTGGGGGGCAGATTTTTGCTGGAAAAAAAATTCTGCAGAAGCTTTTAGGCACACAAGTTGGGAACAGTGTATTTTGGACTCCTAGATAGAGGCCAGGCTGAATAAAAGCTGAGTTGGAAGCCAAAAAGATACCCAAACTTAAGAAAACTTAAGTTTTTTTTCCTTCAAATAATATAGTGCAAAGAATGTATATATTTCATACGATGGAATAATTATAACCTGGCTACATAGAAGGTCTTTGGTGCTATTTTTATTCATATCCAGCACTTTTACAAATGAACAAACTTTATTTTTAACTCTATGTGAGGATAATACAGTAAAGCATAATTAAAAACTTATGAAAAATATATAAAGTTTTTTTTAACTTAAAACTTTATTTGTTCAGGTGTAAAAGTTAAATTCTAAGAAAATAAGAATGGCCACACTAGATGAAGCCACTTTTCTGAATCAGCAAATTTGTTCAGCCTGATATTCTGTCTCTGGCAGTAGCTGATAAAGGTACTTGAAGAAACAGTCCAAATCCAGGTCATGTTTGGGTCTCTTGCCAGCATCCCTTTCTAGTAGTCAGCAGCATCAAAACTTCCTACCCTGGATCTGCCTTTTCAGCATCCAATGTCAATGAGTTTCTTGTCCTTGTGTGAAAAAAAAAAAAAAGAAAAGAGAAAAAAAGGTTTTCCTTTTATTTCTTTCTAAATCTATTATCTCATTCTTTTTTTGATTAAGCCCCTTAAATGCTTTACTATGAATAATGGTTCTGTATTTCTCTGCTTCCATTTCCTTTCTTTTAGGTGTGTAATATATCTACTTAAATTCCACCACCAGTTACCTCTCTATTAATTGGAGATTACCTGGTCTCTTTTCTTTGCAGAACTTATTCTTTATCCCCTACTCATACCTGTCATCCTTGTGTGATTTTTTCACTTGTGCTCTAACACTTTTGGGGCAGCATAGCTAAAACTGCACCCAGTAATTACAGTGTGAGCACACTAGAGTTCTACAAGCAGCTTAATATGGCTTTGTTTGCATTCAGATTCCTTTCCCAATAAGTCACAACAATGTTTGTCATGCTGATGGTTGCTAATAACAGCTAAATCAAGTCCAGCATTATATAAGGATTTTTTTTCTTCACATTTATTCTTATTTATTGATAGTGAATTGCACTTGTTATGCTATCATTGGCTGAATTAATTTGATCTTTCTATAGCCTTTCTTCAGTTTCTCATAGATAGTTTTGACTTTGACCACCATGAATAACTCTGTTTCAGTTGCAAACACTACATTGGCATCTCTTGCAACTATTTTTTAATGGTAAAGCATATGGAATGAAATGGATGAGACAGATGATCACAACAAGAAGGAGGTGATGGCTGTTAGATGTGAACACTTTTTTTTTTTCTGAAGCAGGCATCTGAAAATACCACTCAGAAAGCCCATCAGCACATTGCACTTTCTTGTCTGTGTTTCGGAGGAGCGCAGTTACTTGCCAAGGGAATGGGATGCTGCAGAATTAAACTCTAAGCTTTTCTTCAGCATCGAAAAGTGGAATAAAAGAAACTTTTACCTAGGAAAACAGAAAACTCAAGCCTGTAATGGATAATCCTAAGTGGTGGTGTATCCCACAGCTCATTTAGGCTTGCTGTTTCTATTAAGATACCCCAAGGAATTCATCTGGTCTAGGATCATCCCTTGATACCTCATAAAGGAACATACTGAGTGGGGTTGTGCTTAATTGGAAATATCCTTGACAGCATATGATACTGAAGTCCCAAGCATAGTGACAAGAAAACACTGTAACAGGAATATTTGTTTCAAACTGCTTGTTAATGTCATATATCAAACTGAGGGTTCACCCCATCACCTCTTTTTGTGTGTGTGTGGGGGGCGGGGAGAGAATCTTATTTTAATAATTTCAAGCCTAGATGAATCAACAATCTTTGATGCCCCAAACTGGAGCAGTTATGTTGACTTCAACAAAATTTAATCTGTTGAATCCTTGGAAAAATTGTGTGGGGGAAAAAAAAAAAGATACATTATCTCTAGATCTTTAACTAGCATAAAAAAGAGTCTTTCTGTGTTATGCTGATGTAAAGGAAAAAAGTACCTGGGATGGGTGAATTTTAAACTTTCAAGAGGTCATGTTGAGCATCATATTTCTTCTATATTTGCCATTTCTCTTTAAAAGGAGTTTGCATAGTCCAGATGATGACCAGTCCTAATGGAAGCCTCTGTGTTGTGGGGATAATGGTTTTATCAGTTTTGGAACAAGAGCACTTAGCTTCAACAACTGGGCTTCTACCTTCCATTATTAGTTTAAGAACACAATATATTTCCAGGAACTGTGTCTCTCCCCAGAAATGTGTGGTTATATTCTTTTGGGATGTGTGGTAAGAAGTGTTGACTTCACTTCTTCCAATAGTTCTGAACAAGATTATAAGAACAGCGATACTGGCTCAAACCCAAGTTCCTTCTCTTCTGGCAATATCCTATGCAAAGTACAAAATATTATAATAACCTAACAGATGGCTTGTGTAGGATAATCTGACACTGATCACTTATACTTAAAGGTTGTTTTAAGCCCAGAAGTGCAATTCATTCCATGTTTTTATTGCTATTATTTATCATAATCAATGCTTTTATTTTCTATATGCGTCTCTCTTTCTGAATCTTATTTATATTCCTGATGTCAGCAGCAGTCAGATATTCAGGCAGATAATATGTCTTTTTTTGATGAAAAACAAGACTTTTTTTTAATTTGTTTGTATCTTTCTCCTGATGCTATCATTTGAGAAACTGTATGTCATCATCATTTAATACACCATTATTATGACATCCTCTTATTCCTCTTTTCTCAGAGGTAAACCATCTCACACCTTTTCAGTCCTGACATGTCTTCCAGATGCTTGATTATTCTTATTCTTCTTCCCTGAGATTATGTCTTATCCTAGAATACCAGATGAGTTTTCCAGATGAGTTTTAACTACTACTGGCAAATAAAAAGTTGTTTTTCTATTCACCATGCTTACAAGTTTGCATCTCATTTCTGCCCTGGCACACCTCTAAGCAATCTGAGATGAAGCTTAATGGGTGTGAAAAAAGGAATAGCTGTTGGGAATTAGGAGGCCTAAATTTGATTACTTCCTCTTGATCGAATCACAAACTCTTCCATAACCTTATCTGCACAATGGGGATAACAGCAGTTCTTGCTCACAGAGTATTGAATATAAACACATTAAAGACTTACAAGAACTCAAATTATCTAAATGTCTCAGGAAAGCGTCTCAAATATATAACGCTATAGAAATACAGGTCATCCTATGTGTCTGTTTTCAGACACACCAATAACTTGTTTTTAGTGTGTTTCTTGAGGAATATGAAGTATATCTAAGGTAAAAAGTTCTTACTAGATGACTCTGCTCCCTTCGTTGCATTGTGCATATAAGAACATTTGAAAGTTAAAATGGGAGAAATTACAAGAATATATCAATATGTATGCATATGTATAAGAATACATTAAGACAGGAAGATTAGCTAGGCTGCAAAAAATGTAATAATGACATCATCCTCACCTTATAGGAACTTATTCAAATTGCAGTCTTGGATAATAAACTTATTATCCAAGTTTTTGCTATGAAGGTTTTTTGTCTTAAAAAGACAAAAAAGATTTATTCATTGTCCACATAATCCCTGGAGGATATCACTTATTCCTCCTAAGGTTTTCAAAGCTTCTCTGCACCTTCTCTTAAACGTATCTCAGGGCTGTACAGATATGCTGGTGTTGTAGTTGTCACTATAAGCGTTTACTACATGTCCTTTTTCTAACCACTTCATAGTCTGTAATCTCATTGTCCTTGTTATGTAGTACAAATTCAAATTAAGACGCTCTTTCATGAAGATGAAAAAGCTACAGCCTAGATAGAATAAAAATGTGCTGTTTCTTGCAAATGTATAGTGAAACTGGAATGGCAGAAGGTGGTTCCTTCGCTGCAATCATGATAACTGATAGGATTCAACTAAATTGTTTTATGTTATCCAGAAAATATTTCCCTAGAGCACATATTTTGCCATGTAGAAAATCAGTACTTTCATGTTTTTCTTTCGTGGATGATCAGACTAGATTTTATACCTTTTTTTTTCTTTTTTTTTTTCCTGTAATGCAGTATTGGTCATCCACTGCTTCTGTCACTTTACCTAACCTGCTCTTGCAGTGTCAGTACAGTTCATCTGAATGGTTACTGCCTTACGTTCTAAAACACATTCAATATCTAATACCTGCATACTGCTTTTCATTTCATTTTCAGATGTGATTCAAAATCTCAGCAACAGTCTTCAAAGACTTGTATTGAACCTCTAAAGCCATTCAGAAGCTTTTAAGAAGCTTCTAAGTAGCCATATGCATTAGTCAAGCAAATGTTCTTGATACTGCTTTTCTTTTTCTTTTTCTTTCTTTCTTTCTTTCTTTCTTTCTTTCTTTCTTTCTTTCTTTCTTTCTTTCTTTCTTTCTTTCTTTCTTTCTCTTGATTTACTCTTTCACTTTCTCTCTTTCTCTCTTTTTCTCTCTTTCTCTCTCTCTTTTCCTCTTTCTCTCCCTCTTTCTCTCTTTCTCTTTTTCTCTCTCTCTCTTTTCTTTCTTTCTTTCTCTCTATCTCTTTCTATCTCTTTCTTTCTCTCTCTCTCTCTCTTTTTCTCTTTCTCTATCTTTCTGTCTCTTTTCCTTTCTTTCTTTCTCTCTCTCTCTCTCTTTCTTTTTCTTATAAAAGTTGGCCTGCGTGCAGCAGGAAAGTGCACATTTCACTAGAAGTCAGTAACTTGTTCTGTTGGTAGAGGAAAGTGAAGTTTGGAGTGCACTTTGCAGTTCTAACAGAATCAGATGAGATAGGTTTCCTACTTTGTCTTTATTTTTCTTTTTTTTCATTAAGCTTTCCCAACTATTTCTGCACTCGAAAATATTTTCAATTACTTTTAGTCTTTGTTTTCAAGGGAAAGACCGTGACTGTCAATAAAAATATTGTTGAGAGTATTATTTTGATAATTTAACATTGCAGAACTTCTAAGTAAGCCTAAAAGGCAAACATTTGAAAACCATAAGTAGCAGGAAAAAAGTACCTTTAAATTCAAATTGCTGTAGTCTTAACTATAGCTTCCATTTTGTGACTCACCTATAATTCTATTAGCAATAAGACACTGCAAGGAGTATATTTCCAAGCAATTATTATACTTGAGTGATTAAAGTAATTCTACAGATGACCTTGTCCCATATAACACCACCAGAGGCATGTTGTAATCCTGTGGAAGTGTATTGCTTGTCTCATCTCATTGTTTAATTATAAAATGTACACAGTAAATATTCTGTAGATGGGAAATAGGAACTCCTGGAACTGATGCTAAAAATCCTCTCAAGTATTAACTTCTAAAACAAACTGTAAAGTACGACTCTTTATTTTACCACAATATCATCTTTATACTGAAACAAGCAAAAAAGCCATTGCAATTTTAAATCTGTTTGTTTTGGAATCATACAAGGTGAAAAGATAATTTTAGCACATAAAAATACACCTTTTCCCTCTTTTGACTTTTTTTTTCTTTCGCTGTTTTTTGAAACTCTTCATATAAGTGATAAGTATTTAAAGCATTAACCTATGACGTTCCTCCAAGACTTTTTCTCTTTATATCAAAACTTGAACTTGATTCAGAAGCAGCACATTAAATTCACCTCCATTTCTTTTTTAAACTTTCTCTGACAGGCACAGAACGCAGATTTAAGGTAATTCTCTTAAAGGAAAAAAGCTTTAGAAAACTATATATACAGGATATTTTTGCTGCTAGTTTTTCTTATTTGGAAATTCATAATTCAGTGTTGGGAAGAAAACAAAACAAAATAAAACAAAACAAAAAAAAAATGCAAGAAAACACATGAACTGATAATTTCTCCTGCCAGTCTACCCTAAATCTGTATGCAAGAAATTTCTCTTGTAATAATACATATAGTCCTTTCAGAAGTGGTTTTGGGGCCCAATCAAAAGTTGAATTGAATAAATAAACTTATCAAAGACTCAGTTCTCTTCAAAACTAAAATACTGCAATTTTATTTAGCAAAATAAAAAAGGAATTTGACTGTTTTAATAAAGTGTTTTACAGGATTTCAAGGCTACACTATATTACTTCAAAGATTATTGAATAAGTCAACAATTTGCCTACATAGGACTGCATAGGACAATAATAATTGATGTATGGGGCATTCTAGGGATTAATAACCAGCTGGGAAAGCTGATGACCTGAGGCAAAGCCAAGGGCCATTACCCCCCTGGCTGGTTATTAAATCCCCAGGAAATTCCCAATACCAAGGTCATGATTGTTATTATAATTCTCTTTTTAAAGGTAAAATAAATCTGCTTAATTTTATTTAATCCTTTTCTACTGGAAAAGTAGTTTAGTTTCAGTTTTAAATTTTGTATGCAAAGTGAATTCATTGATATTTTTTAGTCATTTCCAGGGATCTAACACAAACTCCTCAATGCCAACTGAAAGTTTCCTATTCATTCCAATAGTCACTGGATCAAGCTCTTTCTGCCTATCTAGAGAAAGCTGTTTGGATATCTAGCATGTTGTCAGGGTTGACTCTTTTTAAAGAAAAAAAAAATCATCTTAAGTTAATTAGCAGGAAAAATGTCATAACTCAATGTTGTTTGGAAAAGTGTTAGATAAGTTAAAGGTGATAATTTTTTTCTTTTTTTTTTGTAAAATGATAGGTAACATGTTATAATCAGAAGTCTGTTCAGGTCATTCCTGTACCTGGTACACAGAATGATGTGCGAGTGCATATGACCTAGTACCTGAGACCCAGCAGAAAGGTCAGAAACAGAATGTGAGCAGTCCCCAATATGCAAACACCAGCATACTATTAAGGAAATCATTGTAAATCATCGCTACATTGTAAAACAAGCCTGGCATTGCAGAGGGGAAGGGGGGGAAGCAGTCATATTTTACTGTCACTGTAAGCAGCAAAAGCATGCATATTAGATTAGAACTAACCTAATTGGAGATATGGATGGTTTGCAGTACAGTAGTGGGAAGAGGCGTTAATTTGTGTCATGCTACGCCGTGTCACTACCACTTGAAATTCCATTGGGCAATATTAATTCAAACAGAGGTCTATGCTACTAATAAATGAGGTAAATTGAGTCAATTACTAATTTCATGCTTTTCTGATTTTTGGTTTAGATAGATAATATCCACAATTTAATGCACTGTCCTCTAGAGATCTTAGCCACTTACGAAGAACATGTGTTCATAGAATTATTTATACTATTCTGTTATACTATACTATTTGGTTAAACATTTCTCCTGCACCCAGAGGAACAGCATAAAGGGTAGGGAAGGAGTTTTTTTCTGCCTTTTTCTATGAATGGAAATATTTCATCATTTCCCTCTTGACTTTCTTGCCTTCAAGGAGAGATGCAGTTTTTCTATGGTTATCATTTATCTCCTAATCATTCAGAGGCACAACAGTCTTTATTAATGTGATTGCATCGATACTTCCCTATCAATATTTTATCACAACTTTACACAGTTAATGGGAATATTTTGTACCTATGAAGGAAAAGAAGAGCAGCAGCTCAATTCCACTTCTGCCAGAGGGACACAAGAGATGGTTCTCCATCCCATTATCAAATGCATGTGCTGTTGACTGCTTCCTTTTTTTTTTTTCTTTTGTTTTGATTTGAGACAGAGCTCTCAATAAAGCAAAGTCTCCACCACCATGCTCTTGCTCCACTTCAGCATGTGGCTGGCAAGGCAGGGGCCATACCATGACGCGCAGCTTGCCTACTACATATCCGCTACACACTCCTGGAAAACCCACTTTTAATAGTGTCTCTCCCACTACAGCGGCTTCATGCAAAACCCCAAACCTCTGTGAAGGAAAGACAAAGCAAAAGAAGAATGATGATCTCTCTGGCAGAACTGTCTGCTCTATTACGTCTTCCTTCTGAAATGATACATCACTTATTCTTGCTGACCGAGCTCACCACCTTTTAGTTGAAGATGTGTAACACTTACTGTAATCTTTCCCTTTTTTCATAAATGCATGTTAATAACTTTAAAAGATTTAAATAAATGATAAGATCATAAAGAAACCATAAAAATGAAGAGACCAAAACATAAAGTACCCTGGAATACAGCACTGAAAGTGCTGGAGAGAGATACAATATACAGAATACATGGGGAAGAAATTTTCATCTTGTTTTTGTGGAACAAACTGAGCATTCCTTCTTCCCCTCTACCATTCTAGTGTTTAAACTGAGATGTAAACTCATTAAGTGACTTCAAAAACATTAGTAATTACCAGGTTGATCTGTGTCTATTGCTACATGTTCCTCAGCAGAGCACATTGTAATTGGGCTTTTGTGTGTATAAGAGTTTGCTGTCTTTCCAAACCTCTGATAACCTTAGCAGAGGATGAATTGTGAGAGATAATGAAAGTAAATTAGAATGAAGAAATCTTCTGTACATATACAAATACTCTGGTAATTGGGCTGATGGAAAGGAAATACAGAAAAGTGCAGACAGCAGCTAAATGACAGTTAAATGATCTGAAGCCACAGACCCATCTTTCATGGTTCAGTACAGGTCATTGGGTGAATTTATTTTTCACAATACTCTTTGTCTGTGTTTGTAAAATGAGTATTTATGGCTACATCTTGAGGAGTAAAATCTCTATACCACATCAACATAAATATAGCTATCGAAAATATGTATTTATTCCTTTCAACTAGAACTTACATCTAATTAATGTTAACATTTTATGACTCCAGACTTATTCTAATGGATCTTTCCATCTTTATTTCATAGAAAAAGTAAAACTAATATATGCATACTATCTGTTTTATATATATATGTATAAATGTATAGGTTATTATTTTCTTAGCAATATTTGGTCTTTTATTTCACCTTCAGAAAAATTTCATCTTCTTTAATTCAAGCCCACGATTAAAAAGTAGTGCTTGTTAATATCTTTAGAATCACCACTGACTTAAATTCTTACTAAAACAACTTTATAAAAACGTATGTTTATATCATGGCATGAGATGTTCCTTGGAACATTTTATTGGAAACATAATTTTTAATATGATAATTGAAAGAAAAGGAGAAAAACAAGCACTTGAATTTTGGGTGAAGTATTAGTCTTCAAATCCAGATTAAAAAATGAAGATGTCAATATATTAATATTAATATTAATACAAATCTATTAGTGTGTATAATATGAATTCTTAACAACTACATATTCTATAAGATGATAAATCAGCAATGAATGTATCATTCTGCAAAACACTGTAAGCTTTAAGTGCAGGAGAAATACGCTGGGACTGAATGAAACAGATTGGTTCTCTGCTAGATTTGTACTTTGCATGTTTGTGAGGGTATTAACCTCAGGATGGGAGTTGTGTGCCCCTAATTACACACTCAGGTTATTTTCAAAAGCTTTTAATCGGACTTTCACATAACAGTGAACATGAAAAACATACAGATAAAAAGGGGCCATGCTTTTGAATTTACATGGGCAAATAGTACTTTTAAGCCGTCAGCAGTAATTTTTTTCTGTTGACATTGTAGCTGTGAGGTTTGTGCCATCTGGGTCAATAACCTCCTTGTTTCAAGAAAAATGGCTTCTTTTTTTCTGGAATGTTTAACAGACAGTGGAGGAGATTAAACAGTAGCACTTACATAATCTGTTCATTTGTATGTTAAGACAAGACGGACAGGATGCATATAGAATGGTATTTGTGGAATTCTTAGTAAGGCCATCATTGCAATGGAAATCTGAAAATAAATTACTTTTCCATTACAATCACTCACATTTTCCAAGTTTAGCAGGGTAAAGTGTTTTCTTAAGCCTTTCCAATGAACTAAAAGCATGAAGAAGGAGATAATGTAACTCCATTTTACTGTTGAAATTATTGTTCTAGTGACTCCATAGGAAATACTCTTCTGCCATAGTTGCAGGACTCCTCAGGAGCAATTCTTGTGGCACACAGGATAAGGGCAAATCTTCCCTTGACGTTAGTGGGAATAGGATTACCCCGATGATTGCCACCCTGGATACTAATTTAACCCTTAGGAGAAACGTATTGATTTTGTCAGTGCCTTTAAGCAGAGCTTTGCACTAGGTACTGCACACTGCCTGCTCCCCAAGGCAGCACTTGCTGCCTTGGACTGCCAACTCTGGCTGAAAATAAATGAAAACTGTGAGAGGAGTCATCTCCTTGGGCATCATTAGCAGAAGGCTAGTTTTGTTGTGTGACCACTTTTTCTTTGTTCTGGAGAATTTTTATAAAATAAGCTTCATAATAAGGTATCACTATGATTGGTATTCAGAGAAAGTAGAATTTATACCGAGTTGCAGAAAAACCTAGATAGACTAAACCAGCCATATAGGTAACGTTTTAATCTGCAAAGCGTTAAACTTGCAGGAAACACTTTGCTGTTTTAAAGTGCAAATGTGGATTTATTATTCCCATTCTTACGTGTAAGAGTGCAAAAGCTTAACTTCTAGTAGACTTAAATACTGGATGTCACATTCGACAACTGCTTCCATCAGGCTCCTAGCTGAGCTTTCACGAGTGAGTTCAACTGCAACATCCAGTTAGCAGTAACTGTTAAAGCTACCTGTTCTTAGTGTTTTCACTTGCAGATGACTGTACAGGTGAGAGATTAAAGAATCTCTTTAATTTAACAAGAAATGCATCCCATGCGTTCAGTTAACGTTTTTCTTGTGCTGAAAATTACAGCTCTTTGCCCCGGAGGAACATAGGTCTGCACAGCAAATGTACGATTGAATAAATCTTGTAAAATATATTGACCTATACCTGTTATGGAGGAAATCTGGAATAATATAATACATAATAAGTATATTTTATATATACAGAGACCCCTCTCTGTCTAGAAGAAGAAATAATACTGTCCTATAAAATACTAGCTAAATAAATTATTTTAAATAGTACTGTATATTTCTCTTATTTTAGTCTTTATTTTGAGCATATATAATACTTTAATTCTAAATATTCTAAAAACAAGTTTCAAAGAGAACTTGGGAGAAAACTTTCCTCTGTATTACCAGTTGAAAGATAACCATTTGTCCAGTAGGTTTTGTGATATGAGTCATATCTTTAACTCAGGCAGTTTTGTGGAGAGCCTGGATGTGCAGATGGCCCTGGCATATGACTGAGAAAGTGATGTAAATCATATCCCATCGAATTGTAGCATCCCAAGCTGTTGCTATTTAATTGTTCAGTTTATACAAAAGAAAATACTAATATGGAAAATTTGAACTGCTGGTACCCTTATTCTGTGAGGTGCTGCTTGTTTACCAGTTGCAGATTTTCTCATCAGTTATCCTCTCCTTTGAAATGTCATATACCCTGTCACTGCCTCATGTGAGGTGTTTTTGTCAGTTTTGGTGTCTTCACAATTCTTTTATTTGTGTTCTCATCTTTGATCTTTATGACTCAAAACCAATATTTAGACTTCCTAGTTGATATTGAAATAATATTTTTTACTTAGTTTGCCACTCTGTGCTCTACTAATTGCAGATTAAAATATTTTGGTAATAATCTCTTCCCCAGTACCTTTACATAAGTGGGAAATTTTCTCTTTATCTACAAGCTGCGAATTATTTAAAAAAAAAAAAAAAAAAAAGGGCAAGAATGATTTATTTTCTCAGAAAAAAAAATCTCATTCATCTTCTATTCTTCTCATTGTACTTTCTATCTTAGATTAAAATATTGTCTTTTATATCTCTGAGAAAGAGGCAATATTTTCCTATGTGTTTGTATCTTCTGACTATATTGTAGCTATAATCATAATCTGACTATAATGTATGTCTTTGCATTCAGTGACACAAAAGAATGCATTTGCTTAACCAACAGATCCAGATCATAAGGTATATGCTGGCTAACATGCACTTCTTTAGTGAGGAGCAAACATAAAAGTATATGATGCAATTAATTGGGAACATATTGGAAATATCTTTGTAAGTGTGATGGATTCAAATAGCAATGAAAAGATTAGTGCCTTGGCCAAGCATCTTAATTTAATGACAAATGTTGCAAGGGGACAGTATTAAAAATCTCACCAAGCATGTTCTAGCAGGCTCAAATTGCTAGAAATAATGCTTTGAATGATTTAAAAAATCCAGTGGCTGAACTGCAGGAACTCAAGATCTTAGTGAAACTGTGAACATGGAAATATAAAAAAAAAAAGGTGATCAATTGAGTTTCCCATTGACTGCTGTCACTACCTCTAGAAGGCAAAACTACTGATAGTAGAGTCCTGACAGTATACATCACCTAGAACCTGAATTTTAGAGATGGAATTAAGTCTATATGATTCTGGGTATCAGACGAGGAGACATACCTTCCAGCATATAAAGTCCTATCCAGAATAAAAAGGAATAGGGGAAAAGGACAGGTTAGCCACACACACAGAAAAGTGTTGTGTTGTGGTCTTACCAAGGATGTAAAAGCAGATAGAAAAAGTATGTAAAGTACAGAAGAACAGTGCAAAAAGTCACTATGCACTGAGAATTCCAAAACTAAATAACTACTTTTAGTCCAAAACTAAATAATTACTTTGCCTCGGGTTTTAAACAAGATGATTTTGAATACAGGAGTAAAGACAGAGAAGACTATAAGGGCATCAGTAATTTCCATAATTAAAATGGAAAACAAATGTAGAAATTCTCTTTACTCTTTGTTAAGTAAATGGGAGATTTTTTATCTCAGATTTTGAATAAAAATGGTACATGGAACCAGAGGTCATATGTGATTACTTTGAACTAAGATTTCATTTTTTCACATGTAAATAGCTGTGGTACTTTTTATATTGAAGAAAAAGAGAATTGAAATGTTATACAGCAATAGGCCTGCCAATGAATGTAGTGGTATGCCAAAGATCCCATGTCAGACTACTAGAAAAACTGAGGAAGATAAGAAATTGAATAGAGAGGAAAGAGCAGTGAGTAGCATTTAGAAATGTGGTATCAGGCAAATTGGAGATTACTCATTTGTTTCCTGCAGAATTAGTCTTGAGGCTGATTTCAATTATATTCCTTTAAGTTGTTGTCAAAAAAAAAAAAAAAAAGGACAACTCTGATAAAACTTACCAATAAAAAAAAGGGTAATTGCTTATACGAAAGAGAATTAAGATACCTTATAGGGAGACCTGAATATAATAGAAATGATGCAGAATAGAATAATGCAAAAGACAAAAATTTCTGTTTGAAACATGATCCAGAAATGTGAAGGGATCAAAGGGAAAAGGAGCCCAGTAACTCTTCATGAGCTATAGTAGAGTATTCTCTGCCAATGGGCTCAATCACGAAAAAACGAAAGTGATCCAAGGACACATCTGGAAAAGTATTTTTAGCAGGAATACAAAAGCATTAGCATTATCATCAGACCTCAGCAGAAGAGGATGCACCGTGCTGCTTGACAATGTCTAGGAAGGATGAACTGGCGCGCATAGAGCCATATACTCTTTATTCAGTCTACCAAAACAAAGACTGAGAGAAATTAGGATCCTTATCTATAAATACCTTAAGAGATAAAAGTCAGAAAGAGGAAAGAGCTATTTAAGCTCTTTAAACTTTGGTAGCAGAACAAATAGATAAACACTAAGGCTGGGAGTAAATGTAGAACATCGCTCACTAGTAAAGCACTGAAATTCTGGGGAATGTCTTGCAGGGCAACTACATTTATGAGGGAATTCTAAAAGTTTAGGAAGATTATGTCATGTGTGATTGTGATATTATGGGACTGAACTCAATGATGCTACAGGCCTGTATTCCCATAACTTCCTATCTTGATACTGAGATGCATGTCTTGTAACTTTTCATTCAATTGCATAGTTCTTTTTAAGAGGCAATTCCCGCAATATGAAGAAATGTAAGGAAAATAATAGGGAAAAAAAAAGGAAGAAGTTTGGAATTGCGGAACTGGACTGCTTTATCCATAAAAAAAATCCAGATTGGAATGTTGGACAATGCCAGCAGTAACGGAGTTCTGGCTGCAACACAGGCAATTTATTGACTCATTAACAGTTCATAAAATTTAGCGCATTCTTCTGTTTCTTGTCACTGGTAAACATATGCTCTGAATTTACAATGGGCTCTGTAGTACCATTCCATAAATATTAAAAATAGTTTTGTGATCATTACAATGAATATGTTTCAAACCACAGTGGAATTTTGTTCTTAAATAAAAGAACTGCAAATTGTGTCAGACAAGTTCACACAATTCACAGCCTATTGAACTCATTGAAGCAATTCAGAATATAACTCACTGAAAGCCTTCAAGGATATTTTTTCCCAGAATTTAAAAAGCAATAGTTTCCTTGTTTTCTTTTAAGAAACTATTTTAGTGTATTTTCATGTTAAAAATGCTACTATATACATTTCCACAAATTGTGAAATATTTTGCAAGGTAAAATATTATCAAACAAATATTTCTAATTATAGTTCTAATATTAGAGACATGGAATAAATAGGTTGCTGATAGTGTATTTACTATGT
>JAVCKT010018414.1:0-13451 GCA_032273925.1 Rhynchotus rufescens | reverse complement strand
TGTATCATAGACTTCAGCATGTCACAAAGTGAACCACAAAAAGGACATTCCCGGGGCACTTGTAAACTAATGTCATGATTATAGATCTTTTTTAATGAAAGATTAAGTCCAGACATAAACACCATTTTATCTAGTTTTAAGTGTGGACTGCTATGTCTGTTCCTGCCAGATTCTGATAATCTTATTCATGGTGAAATATGGTACTTACTTTGATTAAGAGAATTATAATTTGATATGGAAATTTTAAAAATCTGTCATAACTGCCTCTTGATAAATTAGTTAATTTATAATGGAGTGTATGCACCCACCACTGTGATATCCCTGTCCTTTGTATTTATATATGGGCGTATATGCAGGCATAAAATTCTAGTGTAATATATGAAAATGACTCGTCATTTATCTTGAGAAACAGATATATTCCACACTGTGCAAGTTTTTACTTTTTATTTCAGGAGCAATGTGGTATATCGTGTTTCTTGACAACAGAACAAGAGAATCTTCTTTTTACTCTCTTTTATTTTTGTGAATTTCTCTTGATTCACCGATCCCTTTGCAACTACCTTTGGCTGATAGGGTCTTCAATATTTTTGTTAGAATAACATCAAATGCAACTAGTTGTAGACCTAGAATAGACATATTTCCTCAGATTGACTGGATGAGTTAAAGAAACATGAAAAAATAAACCTGTTATATACATAAATGATGTTAATTTATCCAACCAGTTGTTTTCTACTAGTAAGGAACACATACACAAATAGAAATGAAGCAGTTTCTCCCTTCTGCAATGCACAAAAAATGTATTCTTATTTTTATACATAACATCGGAATTTGAGTGGACAACTAACTATAGCTTTGTAGAATGCAATATGTGGTGTAGAATGTGGTAGGGAAAATGGGATTTGGCTCATTGACTGTATATGGCACGAGGTGCTAGAGCTTTTGCTGCTGACTAGTAAGTAACTGCACACAAAAGAAAATATTCATTTCTACTTTAAAGCAAAAACTCTAAGAAATACATGGATTAAAACTATCATCAAGAAGGCTGGAAAACAGAACGTTGTTTCTTCAGTCCTGAGCAGAGCTGGGGCTGGTTGTGTGAACACAGCTCTTCCATGTTGTCCTTATGCATCTCCACTCAGCTAGCTTTTCTGCAGGTTTTCAGTGAGGTACTGAAATCACGTGCAATGAAAGAGGCAAGATCACAGCGACTGGGAATTGTTCCATACCTCACTTGCCTCTTACACTTGGCATTTTTGTGGGCTATAGCTTACTAAGTATGAGACTGCAGAGATTGGCAATCAAGGTAAATATATTCTATGCAGCTGATGCATCTAATTAACACTTCCTGTGTGAAACGGGATGACATAGTCCAAATTGCCTTTTAATTTTAATTAATAGGAAACATCCATAAGTTCACAGAACTGAAGTGATAAAGGATTGCCCAATCTGACCTTCTGTAATGCACCAGGTAGTTCCTTTCTTCCAGTAATCCCTGCAACCATTTTCTGTGATTTGTTTGTGATTTGTTGCATTTGATGAAATGTCCCATAGAAAAAGATTCAATCTTGATTCTAAACAATAGGAAATAACCCACATTATTGCATTATTTGTGAGTGATTGATACTGACTTTTTAACAGATGTTATACAAACATGCCACCGCAGCTCTTGTTCAGCTGCTACTTGCAAAGAAATATATATAAACCAATAGTCCTCTTTACATTTTTGTTAAAAACTCTACCTTGACGTTTTCCTAAATTATTCCTTGAAGACCTATTATCTTAAAAATATCTGGAATGTCTCCTCTCCTTTGAGTTGTTGCTAGAAAGAAGTGCAGAAACCAAAATTTGATGCAGAATGATGCTGTTGTCTATCACTGGATCGAACAGGAGCAGTGCTCCCAGTCTGATGCTCTAGCTTTACAAACATCAGTGATCTTTATGTAAGGCCATGTGTGATCACGCCATTAATGTGTGATTCATACACCACATTAAAAAAAAAAAAGTGTAATTTCCTGCCTTTGTGGTGATTTTACTTCGCAAATTTAGCTACATGTTTAAATATAGGAATTGATCACATAGAGCACTAAGACATTATCTAATTTTATGTGAGAGTTTATTTAATTAGGATATACTATCCGGATGGTATCCCTAATGCCAGATCAAGATTGGTCTAACACATAATTGTAAGTTTTAGAACTTATTTTATATTTTGTTAATTTTTAGTGGTTAGTTCTGTTGGATTACAGCATTGTGGAATTGTGCATATAGCTTGGACAAAGACTATAAATAAGCAAAAGCTACTGGCATATCTGTCAGCATCTTGATGATGCAGCATCTTGAAATAATTCTTACTGAAATCTAATGACTAACTTTAATGCTAATGAAGGTGTTCAAAGGCAGAGCTGCAGCATAAGTCCTGGCGGGAGTATTGGTACAGCTCGACAGTAAGCACTGTTACACACTCTGCAGTGTTAGGCACTCTCTAGTAGTCCCTAACAAATGAAATCTTTAAGGATTTACCAGATCCTTAAATAATATTGCTACTTATGAGCAGTAACCCTCCTTCTAAATGTGGTTTTACATGGGACAGATTGCAATAATAATCAATTCTGTGAATCTTCGCCTTGGTATCAAATACTAACTCGGGATATGGTGCTACTGTTACGTCCATTTAAACCTAGTGCCTAAAATGCTACCAAGTGTGTAGCTGACATGCCATTAGTTTTCCTCCCACTTTACTTTCACATCTCAGCTTGCAGCTTCCAGCCTTGCAGAGGCACTGTCTGGTGTTAACCATATGTAGTGTTATTGCTCAAAATCTACAGCTCTTTTGTTTGGGAAAGCTGTGCTGATTTTTGGCAGGATAAAACAAAAACTCTGTTATAAACCAGAAATCAACTTCATGAAGGCAATCTTACGCCTTTGTTTTGACTTTTCTTTTTTTAACACTGTGAAAGAAATGGCAAGATATTATTTCTGTGTTTTAGAAAAAGCATCTCAGTACCATGCATGATAAACCCCAAAGTATCTAAATGGTCTGTACTCAGCATTGGCTTCTAAATAATAAATAAATAAATTGATATCCTATTAAGGATATCTGTATTATATTAAGATCGTCTGTAAACAATTTATCTTAGCATGTCAAATTATGTTTCTCAATTTGATTTTAGACACTATATTAGGAATGTTCATAACAACATCATCAAAACATCAGCCCTTTTGAAATATTTCTACAAGCATGGAGCATGATAAAAATAACAACATAGCAATAGAAAAAGTTGATAAAATCAAATATTTTAAATTATAGTGTAAACGTGCTTACTCATTGTTCATGGGAAGAATAGGATTAACTTCCTCTGAGCTACCTTTTTCACTTTTAGATCAATGGTTAGTCATCTGCCAGGCCAGTTCTTGGAATTCATTAAAAAAGCACGAGTCATCCAAGGATATTCTCCATGGGCTACAGAGATGGCTTAGCAGCCAGGAACTGCTAATGTTCAGGGGAACCCTGTCTCTCTGTTACCTTCCAGTCAGTAGAGTGGAACAGGAGGTACTATGGAACATTTCTGAAAATAGGTCTGTAAAGTAAAACAAACAAATGCAAGAATGCAGGCCACAATTTTTTGCTGTTTGTATATCTTTCAAAAGCTCAGCAATTGCAGTAGCTTTCAAGAATAGCCAGAAATGCTGGATATTGATGACTACCACTTCAGTAGCAGAAATATGTATTACCTATTCTATAGTAAGCTCATTTTTGGTTTATAAGCGGTAAAGGATTGATATGTCTGTTCCGGCAGTACAGTTCCAACCATTATATTATATTATATTACATTACATTATATTACATTACATTGCATTGCATTACATTACATTACATTACATTATGTATAATCTCAGATTTCCTTAGTTTCTTCTTCTGTGATATGTGCAATGAAAAGAATGCTTGTTCATTTAACTTGCAAAATTTGTAAGGAAACAGGACCTTTCATTCAAGAGCTGGAAAAGTCCTTTGTGAGAGAGAGACACTTTTTAGTCACAAGAAAGTAAGCGAAGAGAAGGAAGAAACCAAGTTACCTGGATGTAGTTCAAATAAAGTACACAAGGTAGCATTTTAAAATTATGTTATTTAATTCGGTAGTATGTTTAGGATTGTTTCTCAGGTAGACATTACATTTGAGAAAATACTCCTGTAGGAAAGTTTCATGGATCCATACATTTCAGACAGATAGACTTCAGTTAAACTGCAAAGCAAGAATGAAAGACAAACACAAAAAGAATCTAGATAATATATGGCAAAATGGAATCTGAAACGAATAGAGTGTAAAGGAAAGAAGAGGAAATGAGAAAAAAAAAGTAGGTAGTTAATTAGCTGTTTTAGTACTTTTCTTACAAATTGCGTGAAAGAGTTGCAGGTAGTTCTGTTGATGAGCTATGAGAGCTCTGGCAAAGCTGCATGCTGGCTCCTCATGCTTCATGTACACTACTTTTGAAATCCAATATTATTGGCTAAAAATAACATTCCTGTTAAACCATCTTTTACTGCTAGTGAAATAACTGCTCAATTCCTTTTTTTTTTTTCCTCCTCAAAGGGGCCATGATTGCCTGAAATTGGTTGTCAGCTGGGCCTGAGGAAAAAACTACAAGGATAAGGCTGGTAAAAGTTGCCTCAAAGTTCCCTCTTTTTTTCTGAGGACAGTTCTTACCAATTTACTTACAGTTGATACTAGGAGATAAAAAAAAAAAAAAAAAAGGAAACCTGTTAATAGAAAGACCAAGTGCACCAATAAGTAGAGCTGAGGCTAGAGCATTAAGGTGTAACATTAGCACACATATCAGGCTGCATGCCAAACAGGTACCATGGAGTCAGTGAAGTTATAGTTCAAGTTGTCCATTTCTCTCTCAGATTTACTTCAGCTATGGTATGAAACAGACTGTAGGTAGGTGAAATTCCTTCTTCAAAATGTACTTTGCCAGACCTCATCTACTGCTGAAGGGAAGCGGCAAGAATTAAAAGCTGCTTATTTTCTATCATGCACCTATGTTTTTGTGTGTATTTCTGCTTTAATATAAAATGTAAGGATAAGACTATCACTGTCATGTATACATATAAACTTGTCATTTTATTTTAAAACTAATTATCATTATCCTCTACTTTATATATAGAACTCAGTAGAATTGATGATCCCAGAATTTCCCTGTGATTTATTTAATTTTATTACTTTTTTTGTCTGTTCTCATGACTTGCTCAGACTTGAAAAGTTTGAAGAAGTGTGAGTTATAAAATTATCAGCATAATATAAGCACTTGTTATATATTTTCAAACTTGGGAGAATTTTTAAGTAACATAGCTCAATAAAAAGAAAAATTCATAAAACTTTCCTGTGTGAGAGAAAATTTGGACATTATTCATCTTCATTGCTTTTACTGACAAAGATGGAAGGCAAAGAGAAAACAACTTCTCTAAAAAGATAGAAAGGAAAAGAATATGTTCTTCCTCCAAAAGCACAGCTAAAGAAAAAGTTTATCCAAGTTAAACCAAGAAAAAACAAGAAGAAAAACAATGCTTAAGCAGTTGTTCTCAGCGTGTACACACACTTATCCCAGTGTAAGCAATGCAGGGCAGAATAAAGCTGAAGCTGAGATTGCGTCTTCAGAAGGGCTTGCCAACCGAAGCTGGCTTAAAGAGTACATGAATGACAGCTTTACAGGGCAGTTCTATATAGGAATTTTCACCCATCTTCCTTCCCTTTCCTTTTTTGATACTTGGCTCGGCCCTCTGCAGTCCTGCTTAGCCCTCTGAAATCACAGAAAGTTACTCAGCTATAAACAAACAAACAAAAAGTGCTCTTTTTTTGTATGATTTTAATCAATTAGCTTTACTCAGCGAAAGAGATGGAGCAAGGCTATGTGGCTAGGAGCAGGGAGAGGAGAAATGGAGTTAAGTGCTAGGAAGGGTAAAGGGAAGGTAATAGACTTCTCTCAGTAGCAGCATGATGTTAGATTAGCTCAGCATCCTGGGAATGGTAGGTCCAACATGGATTGCATGATGTAGCTTAAGCTGATACAAGAGCTTACCACCACTGAGAGGAGGTAGCCTTTCCCTAGATGCATGAGTGTCTCCTCTCTTCTCCTGTTTTGCCACTGGCACTCATGGGACATGTAAAGAATTGGTTTGTCTTGAAATGCTGATGAAAAAATTAATCCAGCCCAGTCTCGGCACGAGGCCAAGCGAGAGTGGGGACGGCATGGCCATGGTCATGTTCCAGGAAGGTGAAGGAGAAAGAAGTGTAGGATCTTCCGCTTGCAGTAGCAGTAAGGTGGTTGATGAGCTCATCCATAGCACATGACTTCACTGCCAGTACAGGGACTCCACAGTAAATACGGAGACAACAGCCTATTCCTAGCTGGATAGTTCTGCGCACGAGCCCTGTGCATTATGCTTTAAATAATACACTCTCCTATATATTTAGTGTAACACCAGTTACTCATACAGCACAAACATATATCATTTCTTCAATTTCAGAATTAAAACCAGAATACTTCCATAAAACAAAAGCTTTTAAAAATATATCATATACAAAAAGCAAATATTTTTAATATTCATTGATGCTACTCCTGGCAGCTCATAACTGAACAAGTGAAGGCCAGCTCATACATGTTTCCTAAAGTGTAGGATTTTTTTTCCGGCAATTTAGTCTTTTAAATGAGTTTATCATGAAGCACAGAACAAATGTCATTAGCATTCACTTTCAACACAGAAACGACTTAGTTGTTGTCTACATCCATTTAATTTATCACTCAAAGCAGGGACTGCACCACACTGATTCCTAGTAGACATGGAGCAATTTCTATGAACTAAAAAAGTGTTTTGCCCTGAAGACATGTCGTGTGGCTATTACAAAAAGGATAAAGAAAAAAAATAAAAAGAAGTTTTGACACTGATCTTTAGAGCAGCAATCTTCATACAGAAAAGAAGAACTCCTCCTGGGGTGACAGAGTAACTACTTGCTGTGAAGGATGCTCCTTGACAGTCCCCTCAGCTCAGCTCCAGTTTCTGATGCAGAGAATGGAGCAGGGTGAGTGTCCACAAATGTGCTGCAGCTCTCAGAACTAGCCTGGAAGAGGAACTAACTGTCCAACAGATGTAAAATGAAGTAAAACCACTTAAAAAACTCAATCTTGGAAAAGTACAGGTTTCTACTATATTCTGTATCACCTTTAACATTTTGGAAGAACATTTGATAGCTCTTAATGTATTTGAGACACGTTGCAGCTGATTTCCTGCTCATGTAGAAAGCTTGTATTGGGGATCCTTACAGGATCCCTCCTTCATGAAATATATCAGTATCATTCTGAGAGTTATGTCTTAGTAATATTGCTACTTCCTTTATTCTATATGAGCTATATATACTTTGAGGCAGCTAAAGCTGTAGTGAGGAGCTGGTGGGGTTCAAACTTGCAAATAACCTCTGGTTTCAGGGAATTAGGTACTCTAATTCTACTGCATTTTTAGTAGACTCTATTTTTAAACAATTTGATCGTAAGAGTATACAGACAAAATGGAAATATTTCTTAAATACAGCACAGAAAATATTTGCCAAGGCTTTGCGGTTTTTGTTGGTTTTTTTTTTCCCTCCCTTCTCTTCCAGTTCAGCTGACCATGAAGATTCTGAGGAAATAACTTCTAGAGTCAATTAACCAGGAAAGCCAAAATCAATTTACAAGGTGTGGCAAATATTATGCTGTTGCCAACCTTTTCTACTTTCTTTAACCATGCTTACTGCCACTTAGGTAAGGTACAAACACATACAGAGAGTGGGAGGTAACAAACACCAGTAATAGAGTACAACTAATTTCTAATGTAGGGACTTTTACATGTTTGTCTCAGATTTATGGGATGCACACACGGAAGCCTAACAACGTATTAGAGATTACATCTCTCCGTTGTCCGTGAATGATATATTAACAGAATACTCCATTTTCATTCACAGTCTCCTTGCAAGATCTTTTCAAAGGTCACTGTAGGATCATGTAATATTAAAGTTTTCTTTCCATCCATGAATCAAAGCCAGACTATGCAAATTTTGTTTTTCGGGTCTATCTCCAAGTCGGATAATATATTTATGAAATGTAAGACCTATTTTTTAGCTAAATATTTCATGTTTAGCTATGATCCAGAACAGAGCACAGTGCATTACAGGACAGAATTCAATCCTCTGAATCTTAAGTCACAATTTTCTCATAGCTTTTTCTTCACACTAAGTAGAATAACTCAGATTGTTGTCAATGCAAGATAAGACTGGGAAATCTCCACTTATGGACAATCAAGGGCGAGATTTTTTTCTTAGAGGTATGACTCAGTAGCATTAAAATTCAATTACACTTTTGGTGGAAAAGGTAAAGTGATCTTTGTTAAAGATGCATTGGCATGATACCTGTGTTTTAATTCATAGGGCAGTTGATGTCCGAATTGTGCTACCATTTTTAGTGAGTCATAACACAAGGTGTAACAATGATATATCTTCCTTTTATATGATACAGAAGTTACCACAGTCCTGAAGAATACTTCAGGGCTAGTTTTCAACACGTGGCTGTGATGTTACCCATGAACTAAGTTTTTATATTTTTAAGTATTTTTAACATGCAGTGAGCGTCTTCCTTTATAGGCCAGACCAAGCATTATTGTTTCTTATTGAGAACAAGCTGAGTCATATGTAGTGGTGCCAGAGCTTTTACCTTGTTAAAACTAAATGTTCTACTTCTTTTAGTCTCCTTATCAAATTGCATGGACCTTTCCTTAAAACAGTGGTGATCACCTTGAGCAGATAACTGGACAAAATTGGAAAAGTATCTTCTGTTAGGTAGCTGTTCCTCTTTAAGAGCAAAATTGGAAAGGAATCTCCCAGAATGCTGATGTCCCTCCAAGTCATGATATTCTTTGAAAAGATGTATCCTTTCCGGAAACTAGCAAGGAATGAGTTAAATGAAAACTGAAAGAAATGTATATGAGAACAAGAGATGACCTTATTGTAGTGGAATTAATCAAACATGGTGATAAGAAAGACATATCTAATTTCAGAAGCTACAAAAAGAATATCTTATCAGAATTGTGTCAGTGATCTCACTTCTTAACTTGCAGAGGAAATGCCTTCACCATGCAACCTTAAATCGAGGAAAAAGAGCCAAAATAACCAGATACCACAGGATTATAGATTACCAAGGGATTTTTAACAAAGCGTTTCTTTACAGCCCCTTCCTCTTCTAAAACAATTGCAATTCACCAATTACAGGAACTGCAGCCTATTTTTATTGCTAGAAAGTTGCACAGACCTACACAGATTATGGACAGCTATGAGTCTCACTTCTGAAGTTCTGAAGCCCGTTCAGAACAAAAAGAAAAGGCAGAATCACGGCCAAAACTCCTGTAATGTACGCAAGCACTCAATCATATGATTGTATGTTTGCATAAATAAAAACAGCATCATGATCCTTTTTATATGTAACATTCAAGGAAACAAGTTTTGACAGGAATAGAATAACAGTAGGATGTTTTATCTTGAAGTGCCTTCAGAGTCTCAACTAACCATATGGTCTACCTCCAAAATATTACAGTGAGAGGCAGGAAAAAAAGTATATCTTTTTTTCTGAGATTCAGTTGAATTCTATTTTTCAGCTGGAGCTCAGCAGATGAAGAAAGGGAGAAAGAGAGAGAAAAACCAGCCCAGCTGTTGTGGGAACATCTTGACATCTATATAATTAGGAAAAAAAAAAAAAAAAAAAAAAAAAGGAGAGAAGATAGTGATCTACTAATAGACTCTTTGAACATACTTCAGAATTAGGCTTCATGAGATACTGAGAAAACAGTGTAAGGATACAAACAATCTTATCAGTTGCTGCTCTAACCTACACCAATTTTTAGCGTAGAGATCTGTGATCGCCAGATAAAATATTTGCTAAAACCCATATACTTGATAATTTGCTTTTCTTGTGGCTTTGTAAGCACAAAAGAACCCCAACAGATGACCAGTGGTTATATTTCATCACTTGTGTTTTGTGGCTTTTCTGTAGGGGAGCAATGCTGAGGTAGGCACAGGCATATGGTTTAGAGCAATCCCTTCGGTCTTATTCAAAGATTACATGTGTTTCCTTTTTATGTGAAAACAACAAAAAAAGGATTCAAGTGCACTTTCTATTTATTTATTTATTTTCAGGTAACCACCAACATCTTCTTGTTGCTACCTTTCCCCTGCTATTATCCTGCGTTGTTTATGGCAGCTTTTATTCATTACAGTCTTATTGACTGTGTTCTGGCCTTTGCTTTGGCTTTCTCCATCAGTCATTACCTCAGCCCGCTCGACAGAGATTCTGGCCAAGCTCAGCCTTGCTGCTTGGTGAACCCTGTGGTAATTCCTACAAGTACAAGATGCCTTTCTGCTGAAGGGGTCTTAATTGCACTTCTTTCTTGGCCTGAAAGAAAAGTGCTTAGCACTTCAAACTGCCTTGAAACAGTCTGTAATTTGATTTCCTCATCTCCAGATCAAACGTAATGGAAGTTTCATATGCTGCCAGCAGAAGAATATTTAGGCAAGGAAAGATACAGGCAGGTACCTTCAAAAGAGACTAGGTGTTAGATGCACAACACGCACTGACTTGCAGCACTAGTTAGGCCTCCATGTAGATGCTATCATCAGCACTGTCAACACTTCTAAATAACTTTGATAAACCTGACCTTGGAGACAAGAAGAGTATTCACAGATGTAAACAAAATCTCGTGCAACGAAGATGTAACTGATGGCTCAAACAAAATGAACGATATAAAGAACTTTAAATATTATAGTTTGAATAACATGCAATAAATAACAAACTTCTTAAATGTTTTTATGAAAAAATTGTTTTGTTCTTAATATTGAATGAAAAAATCAGTAGGCATTTTTCATGTATTAAAAGCGACACAGATCAAATAGGAATTAGTATATAACATCATCAATCTGAATACATAAAGCTACAGTATATGGTTCTTTAAAATTCAGGAGGTAAAAATTAGTACAGATTATGAGTGGAGTAAAGCAGGTAACTACCATACCAGACCTATTGCACAAACGGTGTGCTCTATTCTTTTTCTTAAATAATTTAGAATGTAGGAGACTGCCAAGATATCAGCAGAGTTAAAAATGTCTCTCAAGGAGAAGAAATATAATTACAGTTTTATCGATAAAGATTTCTCTTTAAACATTTGGAATTTAAAAATAGATTTCCTACAGTAAGTGCTTGAAGTACATATGACAGCAATCCTACTGCTCAGCTTAATGATCCTGTCAGTCCAGAATATTAAGCAGTTTGATTTAAGCTTCTTAAATATGATGTAGATCTAAAATGTTAATGTGTAGCAAGAGTTTAGAAAATGTAATAAGGGGCACTTTTCCCATATAAAAAGAAATCTTTTATCTATCAACTATTTGCCTAGGTTATAAAAGATGTGGCTATTCATAATTACAGCTTTGATTTCTAAAGACCAAAAGAATTCAAATAAAAAAATACTCCTGCATTTGGAGATGTTTCAAGACATGTCCGTGTAAGAATCCAGAGGTTCTTGACATCTGCTTTCTGTCATTCAGCCCACATGTCTCTTTTTCCCCTGTTTGATCCACTGTTGTGGATTTCAGTTACCACTACTCTTCAGATTAAGTTGCTGCCTAGAGGTCCAGGATTTACCAGTTAGGGTTCCTTAACCTCCTTGTGACACTCTTGCATCTATATAACTTTATTCCAGGCAGAAAAGACATGCATGTATGAGACAACTGCCATCTGAGTCATTGCTCCCTTCTATTAGTAATGCTGATGTTAAAGAAGACTGTACCTGTTTCTCTGAGCATTTCCTAACGAGGACATGACTTAAGCAACTGCAAGCTCTAAAAGCTGGATCTAGTCCATAGAATTCATAACATGCTCATTCCCACTGTAAGCTTTTCTGGAGAACGACACCAGCCCTTTCTGTATCACAGTTACTGATTGCAGTTTCTTAGCTGTAAACATGAAATATCATTTTGATAAGGTTTCTGAATATGAAAAGACTGAAAAAAAAATACTTCTCTGCCATCTGTTTAGCACTGATAGGCTCAGAAGCCTACAAGATTTCACAAATATAATCCTTGGTATTTTTACAATAAGTTTGTTAAGAGTAGATACTGTGATTTTTTTTGTGGCTAAGAAGCAAGCTGCTTTTTGACTCTGCTGATGTTGCACTTTTTCATTTGAGCACAATCATTTGAAAACTAACATAACCCCCAGGTCATGTGACATGAAATTTGAATGTAACTATATAAGAAAAAATAAAAGCCTGAGCTCAAATATATACAGAATTTTATGCCATAATTGGTATGATTAAGTGATCTGCATTATGTTATGTGACTGCAAAGTTGCTGCAGGATAGCAGTAGGTGAGAATAAAATGTAACAGTATTTAAGCCATTTTTCTTTGAAAAAATGGCTTAAGATAGACATCACTTCAGAGGATGTCTGTCACTCAGAGAGTAAGAGCTTCCTGGGTGCCCAGCTGCATTATTTAAATGGGATTTTCCTCCAAAAGATGCTGGAAAAATGTTCTAGTCTGTTCTTGATTTCTGAGGATGTAAGTCCCGTACGCACTCAGGAGGATTTCTCAAGAAAATTCTGTGTATTCAGATTTGAGTAACTCTTTCCCTCTATTTTTCAGAATGGTGTGTGGGTTTATAAACCCACACAAATTTATGTGGTTTAAAAGATAAATACAGCACACGTTCTGGGTTTTTGATACCACCTACATATATGCAAACATTACTACAGAGTTTTCAATTTCATATGTATCGGTATTTCCTCTTTTTGCTTTAAAATTATCTAGTGGCTTTTCTATATGTATCCTTTGATGTTTTCGTAGATGTTCAGTTTACAGATTAAAGGGCTAGTGCATATACTTTTCCTTTTTTTCTTAGAATTCACACAAAGTTATTTTTTCATGTAGCTTTTTACTTGAATCATGGAGGAACATACTTCAGTTGGGAAAGCTTCCTGCAGGTGAAGTGGCAATGATATTTATTTACTGTTTATACAGAAGACTGCTAGAACGCAGACCTGGCTGCAGCATCTCGTTGTGGCCGATGCTGTCAAACCCCAATCCTTTCTTTCTTCTCAAGATAAGTGTACCTACCTGCTGGGCCATAGCAGTGCAAAATGCCCTATTCTTCTCAAGGTTGTCCTAGAAGGCAGAACTATTGCTGATTGTCTGAGTAAGATAAGCTTACAATGTGTTTCTCTTGTCTACAAAGAACTGACTCTAAAATAATTTAAGCTGGGAAACAAGTAATAACTTTGACCACCATCAGCCTGGACAGGATTTGAACTGATGATTTAGCTTGATGCGTGCGAGATTCTACTGTACAGCCACAACACCACAGGCTTTAGAGGGAAAAAAAAAAG
>JAVCKT010018413.1:0-11271 GCA_032273925.1 Rhynchotus rufescens | reverse complement strand
GGAGCTGGGCCTGTTCAGCCTGGAGAAGAGAAGGCTGAGGGGGGACCTGATCAGGGTCTATAAATACCTCAAGGGAGCCAGTGAGGATGGGACTGGTCTCTTTTAGTGGTGATCACTGACAGAGCTAGAGGAAATGGCCACAAACAGAAGCATCAAAAGTTCTGCAAGGACTTAAGGAAGAAATTCTTAACAGTGAGGGTGACAGAGCACAGATTGCCAAGAGAGGTTGTGGGATGTCCTTCTCTGGAATCTTCAAAAGTTGCTTGGACACAGCCCTGTGCATGTGGTCTAGGTGACCCTGCGTGTGCAGTGGAGTTGGACTAGACTAGCTCTAAAAGCCCCTTCCAATCTTAAGGATATTCTGATTCTATGATTATTTAATCAACAGTTAAAAAAAAAATCTTTGTAACTTCACTGTTAGAAATGTAGATAAATACATGGATTTTAAAAAACACTTGTAAGGATAAAATTATCTTGCAGAAGACTCTTAAACCAGTCAATTGTTTGAAAACAGTTTTGGCAGCTAAAATGTTAGTAATTTTGTTCCTAGCTATTTTTCATTTGAAACATTGCAATACATTTTTAAACTGCCCTACTGAAGATTATTAATGATGAAACAAATTCACTAGCGCTACAGAGTTGTATGTTTTCTCTTTTATTTTTATGAACATATTTAATTGCACATGTTTTTAACTTTCTAATTACAACCAGCACTAAAAGTGTCTAGATGCTTAAGAATGCATTTTTATATTTAAACATACCTCATTGTTATTACTTATACAACAAAGAGCTCACTAAGATATAATGATAGAATATTAAAGTGGATTAGAAATCTCATTATTAAAACATGAGCTTGTCTGAATAAAAAGAAAAAAAAAGTACTCTAAATGGAATAAGCACCTCTTGATTTTCTTTCACAAATAGCATTCTATTATGAGCTAAATGTCAGAGACATAAAGACATAACTGGTGCCATGATCCCATCAGGGAGGTTTGTATCTGTTATCATACTGTACTTAACATTATTTTCCTAAAGATTTTAAACAAAGCCAGTGAACTTTACTCAGGGCTCAAATTTTAACCAAATACGTTTTAGACTGTCTAGGGGTGAATTTTTTATTTGTAAAGAGCAAGATGTAACTACAGACAAACAACATCTCTTCCCATATTTTAACTCAGTATTAGGGCAGACACCAATTATGAAGCTGTGCTGTCAGGTTACTCCTCTGAGGGTAGTCACACACTTCATGTTTCCAGCAGCAAATTGAATTTGACATTTAATTTGAAACCCAAGATACCATAATTTAAAACCTTCTGCAATATTAGTGATAAAGCAGGAGGGCAGACATCCTGGCTGCCTCTTTTTTTTTGTAGTTCTCTCCATGTTACCACCATCTTTATTATTTTCCATTATTTTCCATTGAGATTTTATCCTGATCATTAAAGGAAAAATATAGGAAATGTTTAGAATATCAGTAGTTCAAGACAATAATATTTCAGATATGTTTTTACATAAAGAAATATATTGTCCACTATGAAGTCCACCTATACACATTGTCTGGAGACCTTGCCATTTTTATAGCTGTGATCAGTCCTCAGATCACAACTCTTGCAAATAGACTTAAGTTGAAAGTCTTCATTATGAAGGACTGGTAAAAGAAGAAGCAAAAAATATAATTAGTGCTGACACTTGTTTTTTTTTTTACTTTTTTTTTTTTTTTTTTGGTAAGAGAATTTAATTTTACATTGTACAAAATGTGTGCTGTCATTGCAAGTGTTATACGGGCTAGAGATTATTTTCTGACATGAATTTCTTCCTATCTTCCTACTTTTTATTTAAACCATAAATTTCCTCCTTCTGAGGAAATTGTTGGAGTGAAGTCTTTTCAAGAAGCAGCTCCTTGCTCTGGAAAATGCACAGGTTTATTATCAGAAATTAAGAATATCATAACCTGCGAGTGCAGAGCTTGTTTTGATGCACTTGTAAATGGGACTTTAGTGAGAAAACTGGGTTAACTATCACTTTGGAGGCTACAATTACATGGAAAAAAATATCAAGATATTTTGCTCCATCTGCAAACTGTCATAATGCAGTAGTTGTGGACGACATTGTGACATGTATCCTGACAGAAGATTAAGCTGAGAGACTCCACCTTAGAAAATACTGCACTATGTTACACCAGGCTTCTGCCCTGATGACTTTACTATACTCAAGTATAGTCAAGAATATAAGCATATTTCTGTTGAATCATCCAATGTACATAATACATTCATAGCCAATTCAGCATAAAGTGAGTTCTGCATAAATAGGCACTATCTTATCTACAGGAAAGCAGGCAGAAATAAAGTTATTCCTCTCTCCCCATTTTTTTTCCTCTTCCAAGCACATTTGATCCAGTAGGCTGAGTTCTACTTGTTAAGCACTCTGTGTCCTGTGACTGCAGAGCCTTCAATATTATTTTTGTGTTGTCAACATCCTAAAACTAATTTTGCTCCTATGTAGATCTGCAGCCTTGACAATCTCTATATGGTATCCACATTTCCCTACTGCGAAAGGAACATCAGGACATTATCACAATAGCGTCAGAGAAAGATATGGAAGAATACCTCTTGTTTCTCTCACTTCATTTTTATTTCCTAAATGGGTTATATCTTTTTTTTCTTTTCCTGGGGAGGAAGGCAAAAATAACTTACTTAAAACTCATAAACCCTCTTACTGTTTTCAGGAGATATAAATAATTGAGTAGATAGCACTTCCATTCATCTTGTCAATAATTTCTTGTTTATGCCCCTACCTAAGATGAGTTTCTGAATTTCTACAGGATACATGGAATTGTGTGTCTTTTTTTTTTTCAAAGCTAATCCATTCTTTTCCAAGAAATGAAAGTGCCTGAAACACACTCCCAAGCAGAGGTTCCAAGGAAATCACAGAATCACAGAATATTCAAGGTTGGAAGGGACCTCCAGAGATCACCTAGTCCAACCTTCCTGCTCAAGCAGGGACACCCAGAGCACGGGGTACAGGGTGGCAGTCAGGTGGGTTTGGAAGACCTCCAGAGAAGGAGACTCCACAACCTCCCTGGGCAGCCTGTTCCCGGGCTCTGGCACCCTCACAGGAAGGAAGTTCCTCCTCACATGCAGATAGATCTTCCTGTGTTTCAACTTACACCTGTTACCCCTTGTCCTGTCACTGGCCACCACTGATAAGAGCTTGACCCCTTCCTCCCTACATTCCCCCTTCCTGTACTTATACATATTGATCAGATCCCCTCTCAGCCTTCTTTTCTCCAGAGAAAACAGGCCCAACTCAGTCTCTCCTTGTACGATAGACGTTCCATTCCCTTCATCATCTTTGTTCATCAAAACAAAGACCTTATTGGCCTTCTTGGCCACAGGGCCACACTGCTGCCTCAGCGTCAATGTGTTTTCCATCAGGACCCCTAGGTCTGCAGAGCTGCTTTCCAGCAGGCCAGGCGTAGCCTGTACTGATGCATGGGTTTAGTCCTTACCCAGTGCAGGACTTGGCAATTCCCTTTCCTGAACCTCGTGAGGTCCTTCCCTAACCATCTCCCTAGTTAGGCAAGGTCCCTCAGAATGGAAGCACAACCATGCAGTCCAACAGCCGCTCCTCCCAGCTTTGTGCTGTCCGTAAACTTGCTGGGTGTGCAGTCCGTCCCACTGTCCAGGTCAGTAATGAAGATGTTAGGCAGTATCGGACCCAGCATTGGCTCTGGGGGACACCACTAGTGACCGGCCTCTAGCTGGATTTTTTATCTTTGATCACAACACAGTGAGCCCAACAGTGCAGCCAGTTTCCAGTCCATCTCTCTGTTTTTCCCACAATATGTCATCACTGCTTATGCATCTACATACTAATGGGAAACTCACCATTATTCTGAAACACTGGATGTTGCCTAAGGCAGGAATCATTGTCCCGATGGTCCTGCTCATACTCACCGGTGGTCTTGCTTTCAGTGTCAAGATAAAACTGCTTCCCAGTGTGATATCAAAACATAATTCCCCCAGTACCCTGGCCTAGTCTGGTCAGCAAGGGCTGCTAGTCACCTCCCCATGCTCCTGCAAGTTTTCTCTCTAATACATCACTTCTGCACTGGTGATGTGCTTGATTCTTTCGGTCTCATTCATGTTGCTGCAAATGGGAGAAAGCTTAGGGGGAGCTTTTCTGGCTTGTTATTGTAGGTTTGGTTTTTCTGCAGGTTTTGGGCATGTCAACATTCTGAGTTCTGGCTGAAAAAACTATTACAAAGTCTGTGCTGTGACGGAAATGGTCTCTTCTTGTTTTTTATGCTGTTCTTCGCATTCCTCAAGTTCTTCAGATGATGGGTTTCAAAATACTTCAGCAATATAATAAAATTCTTTGATAACTGCTTCACATCTCCATCTCACACACAGAATGAAGGCCAGGGCCTCCAGTGTTCACACTACCTATAGGACCATGTCCTTGAGGGCTGTGCTAGAGGGACCTAAGCCAGTGATCCCGTAGGGAGGGAAGATACCTCAATCTTCATCATCCTCCCATGACCCATGTGAGCAGGAAGAGGACTCAGAATCCCCTCATCACCCACTCTGCCCCTTCAGTGCTGCTGTGTGGCAGTACTGGAGCAAGGAGGCGGGCATGTCCCTGAAGGACATGCATCATTTGCTGCAAGGGCTAGTGAGATTTAAGGGCAATCTCAATAGGGTAGGAAGAGTGAGGTTTGGGAGTGCCATGGACTTCAGCCTGCTCCTGACAAACCAGTTCTCAGTGGTGTCGCACAATTGCTCCACAGTGATCTGCTAAAGCACATCCTGTGAATTATTCCTTGTGTCCTGCCTTACAGACCTTCTAGTTAGGCGAGATGGAAATGACCAAGTGTAGTGACAAATTATTAAGAGAAACAAAATCTGAAAGGGAAAGTCTAGATCAGAACCAAAGCAATAACATGTTTTATAAAACTAAAACTATCTCTTTAATGGAGGTTTCTGAAGAAGAAGTAATTGGCAGACAATATTCCAAGCATGAAATGAAGCACCTCGGGAGGTAAAGGCAGGCACGATGGTTTCCATCAGCTGAGAGCTTCACCTTGTATTTGATGTCATTTGGAAACTCCAAAGCAGATACATCCTAAAGGAGAGGTTGTTTCATGTAACTCTTCAACTCTCAAAGACAGTTGAAGTTCTGAGAAACACAATTGCCACTAGGGCTAATAGGAAAAAACATCCAACAAAATAAACAAAACCATTTCTTTTTCCCATTAACCGGGATTCACCAGGCAAATGCTTCAGTTGGCATCTCCCCCAACCTTGCCTTTTCTAGTTTTATTGATGTAAAATACCCTTCCTCCTCCGCTTATATGCAAGTGTGTCTCAACAGCATCTTCCTGTGTTGCGTCCTGTGATTCAATCCCTTTCTGTCTGCTAGACTTTAAAAGGTACAAGGGTTATTTAATTGAAAATTGAACATTCAGCACGGAGGACAATAGATATATATACCAGCACACACACCTAACTTGTGGGATTAACCTCCTTTTACAGCTTTACAAGAACTCATTTTAACAAAGAAGATAGAGCACTATGTTTAGTGACTAATTCTACCATTACTAAGGGGAATCAAATTCATTAGAGCAGATACAACCTGAGTGAAATCCTGATTCCAATAAAAGCAGTGAATAAACCCCTGCTGCTGGAAGCTCCTGTAAGCACCTTGCCATGCAGCGAGCAACCAGACCTGCAGCTGGACTGCTGCCTCCCGTGACGTGTTGAGTGTCTCCTGTGCACAGGGTGGTTGCTCCTCACCAGACATGACGCCACGTTACGAGAGGGAAGAGGACAGCAGGGATGAGGTCTCCTTCCTCCCCTGCAATGATCCCAGGTAGATCGGCACCTCTGGGAATCACAGGTGCTCTGTTCTGGGGGACCTAAACCAAAAGGGCACAGCGGACCCAGCCCTTCAGCAGCGTTTGGGAGAGAACAGCAAACAACTTGTCCACAGCCGCAGTGGAAATTTCTACAGCAAAACCCTCCTGGCTCCCAGCCTGGTGCGGTGAAATCAAGGGCTGCTTTCTTTTTTTCAGGTACATTAGTGAAATGGATTTTTCAGTTCTTATGATTTTAAAATATGTTTGTAAAATGATAAAGTGCATTTAATGTCTATGTTTAGGAATAAACTTCCATATTTGCAACAGAAAGCAAAAATGCAAGGAAGAGAAATTCAGTCTTACTGGGGCTTTAATCTCCCTTCAAAGGCTCAGTTCAGAGAACATGCTTCACTGCAGTTATTGTAACGGACAGGACAGAGAACCTGTGTTTTTTCACAAATCTACACTTTGTGGTTGATGAGAGACTAAACCCAGCTCTAATTAACCTGATTTATTTTTTCAAAGCACAGACATATTGCATTGGGATTCTGTGTTTGGTGTCCATCTTCAAGATAATAAAAAATGTTGAGAATCCGCAGGGATCCTGAACAAAATAATCTTCATAAATAAAGAGCAAACTTGCAGCCTAAGCCCTCAACCTTTAAAACACTAACACAAATCCCACTTCTCTATTTTTTGCTCAGCTTCTAGAGCTTATTCTCATTTATAGCAGAACAGAATGAGGAAACTCCTACCAAAAATTCTCAGCAAACACCCATTCAGCAGCTTGGCCTCAGAAGGGCCGGCAGAGCCCCAGATCTGTGCACACTTGAGGAACAGTGAGTGAGTGACAGAGAAATCAGCACGGAGCCAGACAAAGCACAGGTCTAAACGTATATGTAAACCCACACAGTTAGGTAATTGCAAGGATTAAAGGACTTTGCAAAAGCAGGATGAGGCCTGATTCGGGGATGTATTTGTTTCTTAAGAGGACGTTTTCCAGTTCAAAGCTCCTGCAGCTGCAGAAGGCTCCCTGGACACACAGAATGGTCCCCCTTTCCCCACGCTCCCAAACCCAGACCTTGTCCTCCTCACCTCCGGTACCGGCACTCGGGAAGGGCAGGCCCGGTGCCAAACACCCGCTCAAGTAATTAGCTCAGATCACAAAGGAAAATACCTGCCAGATTGGAGCAGACACAGATACCGCGGCCTTGAGCTCTGCTTTGAGTCTGACTGCAGGGAAAAACCACAGAATCACACAAATCATAATTATTGAACATCCATTTGCACATGACATCAGTTATTAATAAAACTTCTTTTTTGATTAGTAATACTCTTTTGGATCCTGTACTTGGTACCTGATTTATCTTTAGTACTTCTTAAATCAGTGTGAAGTTATCACATTCAATTCAACAAAAGACTATTTACACCCTCAAAACAAACACCACATTATTCGATGCTCAAGAGGGAGCCACGTTAGAGGTTTTTAAACTAATCAGACACAATTCACTTCTCACAGTCAGCAAACGGGCTGGAATAAATGTACCCAATGTCTGGCAGAAAAACATTTGCCTCAGTCTCTGCCACGCAGAGCTCCACCACGTCTGGAAAAGCAGCAATTGAGCATTTCCCTTCTTGGGCACAAGTAAACAGGCAGCCAGTTTATGCTCTATTTGCAAAAGTTAAATTAAATATCCAGAGGTATAACAGGAACACCTGAGGGGGAAAAGGAGACCGCAGCATCGCCACATCCTGGCCGGGCAGGACGTGTTACCCACAGCTATTGGGTGCAGAAGATGAGTGAGACAAAAAAAGACAACTTGGCTCCAAAAAAAGGACAACTTGGCTCCAAAGAAAGGAGAACTTGGCCTCAACCAACATTAACAAAATCTTCGGCAGAAGCAGTTCAGGCCCCTTGCCTTTTGTTGCTTCATACTTGAAGATAAGGATGAACTGAAAAAAAAAAGCCACAGAGGAAGGTAGTTATAGCAATGGGTGCTGAGCATTGATGTAAGCACAGTCTTCATTTCCTTTTGAAATTTAAGGAGAAAAAGAAAAATCCAAGCGGTGGCAAATTCTCTGTAGGTCAAGGAAGACTATTATTTGCTGAAATGATACTTTCCCAGCAGACATCCCACTTTAATAAATGCTCCTTTTCATAGTGAAAATAACCCAGCAGAGCCTCTCCAATGAAAAGATTTTTCCCCTGGCACAGCCAGGCTTCATTTCTAGCCTCAGACGGCCTTGTTGCTTTGAGAACAATCAGCCACTTTTAGTGATTAAAAGATAGAAAAGCAAAAATGAAAAGAATTCTCTTCAAAAGGCTTTTTTTTTTACCACTGTCTTCCATAACATGTGAACAAGAGGACATAATAAAACAGGACCACTCTGCACTGCTTCCTTTCTGTAGTTTTATTGAGTGTTAATCTAAATAATTAACACAAATATATAAAGCTACTCCATTCTATGAAGATCAAACTCCCTGAGATACAACACAAGCATTACGTAACTTAAAGGAAAGGATCTCACACTTCTTTATTCCATTTAAGCCATAATCAAAACAACAATGTTAATTCTTCCCATTGGAAAAGAACATAACAGAAGAACAGTCGCCTTAATTTCCTTCACCACCACCCCAACAATTCTAGAAATGGAATAAACCACTTTTCCAAAATACATTTGAAAAGATATTTCTATTTAGAATAGAAAATAAATTTGCTTTTTTTTATGGATGGATTAAATCTATCATCTGCAGCATCCTGTGGAGGCTGGTACATGATCTACAATCAACAAATTTATTTCTTAATACTTAATTTGGGGTCTAAAAGCGGGATTTAGAAAAGACAGTCCTTTGCTTACAAAATCAAGCCTACCATTAGTCTAGTGCCCATCAGTCTTGTAGAGCAAGTCAAAAATCAGACTAGATTTATTGAGATGCTGCATAAGTGACTTCAGCACCAAGTCTGAACCTCCAAACCTAAAGGGAAATCTCTGCAGGGCTCACACAGACGGTTTAAAACTGGGCAAGGTGGCTCTTCTGCCTACACAAGCACTTTGCAATAGTTTTTACAAAACTAGCCCTTTCTTTACAAAATTCCTGAAAATGATCAACATATTACTCAGAAATACAGCACAACTGTGATTTTTTTCATTCAAAAAATCACAATAGTGATTTATTTCCATTTTCAATCACAATTGTGATTTTTTTCATTCATATCACTTCTGATACAATTCAGGAAACAGTCATGCAATTGCAAAACTCCAGTTACTCCGTGATTTCAATTCCTTTTTTTCTCAGAGACACAGAGAAAACAGGACCAGGGGCAACCTTTGGAAATGGCCTGTCGCGTCCCTACGGATTACACAGAAGCTTTCAGGGAATGCTAGAGAATTTAGAAATACTGAAAAATCCCTCATTTTTAGCAACCTGTTGAAAAGCAGTGCAGCTTTAAAAAGCAGTTACAAAGCTAGCTCACTACTTTAAAGAACAGATCTTTCTATACATTTAAGTGAATTGTGATTAAAAAGCAGATGAAAAAAAGGATCCATCCAAGGGAGATGCTCTGAGCTGCCCGAGCTCCAGGCCATTGTGACTGAAGTTTCTGTCCAGATCAGAGCTCACAAGCAACCAAAAGGCATCACTCAGCCCCCACTAACTAGGAAGATCCTAGCCCAGCAAAACAGCAGATTTTGAAAGGGCTGGCAACAACTCCTGCAAGTTTCCTCCGCAGGCACCAACTGAGGAAGTTTTGGCTTGAGAATCTTATACTTAAAAAAGAAATAGCCCGATTAGTCCACCTAGCATAACCCCAAAAAATGTAGGCTATGATTTTCAAATATCTCTACAATATTCCAATGCTAGGAGGGAAATAAGTTAACCTTTTGTACCCATACCCCAGCGAGCAACAAAAAACTCTGCAGTTCTGAGCCTTTCCCTGCTTTTTCCCCACATGGCACTAATTTTGCAGGGAAAACACGCAGACTCCTGTAAACATCAACTAATTCCTGAACAAAGCAAGGGTGGGAATATCCCAACTTTATTTCTACATTGTGTTTTTTTTTCCTTTTTTTTTTCTCCTGTACTTACAGCTCCTGTCTAGTTTCCTACAGGATAAACGCGTTCTTGACTTTGGTAGGCGGTGGAAGAAATACTTCATTGTGTCTGAGCTGTCTATTCCACTCAGATCCAGGCTCTTCCACACACTTTTTCCTAGCTGGATTTTTTTATTTGGTCCGAGGAGTCATTATTTGGCTGCTGCAATTTAAAACATTGCTAAATAAAACATGCTATTAGATCATGAGCCTCCTCCACTCAACACTTGAGGCTCCAAATCTGTCTGCAAAAGCTTCTTTAGGCTCCTGCTGCCCATGGTGGGGTGCATTTGCCTTCGTGCAGCAGAACTCTGTCTTCCGAGCACAGCAAGCCGGCCCTGATCACGTATCTCCGGGGCAGGGCAATGTTTGGCGGTGCAGGAAGCTGTCGTTGCTGCCCAAATTGGTTTCAGCTGCACAGCTGAAGACAGACACAGCTGAAGAACTTGGCGTGGGTGAGACACGTCTGGCTGCGCACAACCCCAGAGGTTTCGATCCGCGGGGCTTCTGGGAGCTCAGCTCTGGTCTTGAAGAGCTGCAGGATGGTCTTTGTATTTTCATTGTGTTGAACGTGTGGGAAAAACCCTCCCTTTCATCGGCTTTTCAGAGCTTGTTTGTCCCCATCCGCGTGTTCATCCGGCCAACGAGAGGCCTCCAGGAACTGCCACGGCCAAGCGGCCGAGCTGTGGGAGCTCCCACATTCAACCTGCACGGAATCCATTCGCAGGGAGGCCAGCAGAGCCTCCCCCCGTGCAACCATCAGCTTTCGAACCAGCTGGCCAGGTTGTGCACGGTCTTGACCTGGTCCCCGGCAGCGCGCACGGCCTCGCACACCTTGCACAAGTGCTCGTCCCAGAAGGAGGTGACGTGCACCTCGTACTTGTTCCTCCAGGCGAAGTAGCGCCGGTAGCGGGGCCTGTTCCTGTCGAGGAACTTCAGGTAGGCGGCCAGGCGCCGGGGGCTGGCGAAGTCGTCCACGTGGATGAAGGAGTCGGGCGGGATGAAGCGCTCGTAGTTGGCCCGGCGGGGGCCGAGCACGACGGGCACGGCGCTGGCGGCGAAGGCGTTGCGCCAGAGCTTCTCGGTGATGTAGTCGGTGTGCTGCGAGTTCTCGAAGGCCAGGTAGAACTTGTAGGCGGCCACGGTGGGCACGACGCCGCCGCGGGCGAGCGCCCGGCCGCGCGCGCCGTACACGTCGATGGGCAGGTGCTCGCGCAGCCGCCGGTAGTAGCGGACGCGCGCGTGCTCCTCGTTCCAGTTGCTGACGACCCACGCCACGAGGCGGCTCTTGCGGGGCAGGCGGAAGGGCCGGGGCGCGGGCG
>JAVCKT010018409.1:0-13146 GCA_032273925.1 Rhynchotus rufescens | reverse complement strand
TTGTTGCTGACCCATACAAAACCTTTGTTGCTGACCCATAACTTTTGCTTTACCAGTCGTGTCCCTTTCTTGCAAGCCATACTTCGATTATCCCTTCCACAAAAAATAACATGATGAAGGAAATGAGTCCTGCAAAGTCTTTCCCTCTCTCTCAGCAACAACATTGCAAGTTCAGATTCAGCATAATTGAGTAAAGCCTAGAACAAGCTCAAAAGTGATTAGTAGGGTGTCAGAGGGAGAGAGAGAGAGAAACAGTTCTTTGCAGAAGAAACTCAAAGACTTCCTTTTACGGCCAATTCCTGGAAATATTCGTGGAGAAACTTTACGTGGACTGAATCAGGGGGGTTAAAGTGATAGTTCCACTTTCATCTTATAATAGCATTTTATTTAAAAATGTCTTGGAGTAGGGAGCACTTTCCAGCACTTGTCTCATACAGAGACAGACAAAGATGTTTGAGCTCTTAACTGAGAATTATTCAAGTTTGTACCACCAACCATTTCAAAATCTATCTCTGCATAAGCTTAGAAAAATAAAATATGATGGGCTGACTGTGGAGACCATGGTTGACTATGGAGAAAATTGAGATACTCTGTTAGGCTGTATGAGGTTTACAGTGTCAGACAGGGCTAGCTAAGCTCAGCTGGTAGAAGAATGGGCAATTTAGTGATTTTAGGTCAAAAAAATGTTGTGTGATGGTGCAATTGATCCAGACAGGAAAAGCAAATCAGGGTACCTGTTGTGATTTATGTTGTCTCCGTAAATCTTAAAAAGCAGGCAAGGTATGTTGCCGTGGCAAATGTGTGTGTGTGTGTATATACATACACAAATATAAATATAATTATAAAATAAAAATATTAATAAGTAAAATATAAATATAATATTTTATATATATGGTGCCTCTTGCTTTACTGAGAGAGGAAAAAGGTCCTTGGATGTGCAGCAGGTGCTGAGAGTGTTTGTGGTGACCAAGCCTGAATTACCCCAAGCATCCTTGTGTTTCCCTTTTTCCTAGGAACCTCGATTTGCATAAATATCCTGAAAATCCTGGTTTTGAGTACGTTTCCCTTAGCATTAACTTCCGAATACATTTTTATGAAATCCAAATTATGAAATCCAAATTATTTTTATGAATGCTTGTTTTCCCCCCTACACACGTCTGCAACCCACTCTTAAGAACTTTTTTTATGACAAAATATTGAGTCCCGTCCCTGGCTTTTTCGTGCACAAATTCAGTCAGCCAGTGTTGCAGTCCTAAGCTGCAGTTCATGTAAATGCTTTCTAGGGGGCAGTTTCTGCAAGCGTTTTGCACAGAGAACTGTTCACAGGATGGTGTGTAAGTCACCTTTGTGAATGTTTAGTGCAAACTTTAGCAGTTTGCATCTTGCAGCGGGAAAGAGCCTCCAGGAGAGACGTCATTGTGCTGGTGTTGCTGAATTGCAGTAAGGTGTTAACACCGTGCCCTCCTGCGTGGATCCTTCTCCAAAATGGACCCTCATTAATTAAAAAACACATCTTTTTTTTCTCCCTGAGCAGCTACCAACTGCCTCTGCGAGCTCCAAAAACAATTTTTTGGCTAAATAAGGTTCTAAAGCATAAGTGCCTGACTTATGTGTAGAGCTGAGAGGTTTTCTTGTGGATAAGACCCTTACCCCAGGATAAACCCCTGCTAAGGGCAGGGGTTTATAACGCACGTTAGGTGAAGCAGCCAGCTTTGGTTTAGCCTGGCTCTGGGATGATTTAAGGAGCTGTTAGGCGCTTCCCAAAGCGGCGGATGGAAAAAGCAGCCTGGTCTGAGTCTTGGCTGCAACAGGAAGAATAATTGATTGATTCTGGGTGCCAGCTATCGCTCGTTTTGGCATGGGAAAAGAAGCTGAGCTTATGCTCAGGTCATAAAATCATTTAATTGCTGCCTTAAACTAAACAACAGTATCTGTTGTTGCAGTGGTTGCTCTCACATACCTGGGAGTGCTGGATGGATTTCTGTGGCAGAAACCTTGCTTTTATGTAATCCCTTATGCAAACAGCTGGGCAGATGCCTGTCTGGATGGCTGCCTGCTTGCGGGCTCCCTGGTACCCCTCCATTTCTTGCTGTGCAGTGTCAGGACCCCAAATCACATAATTTACTGAAGTGCAACAAGAAGGCTGACAAGATCTTTGGCCTCTCCTCAGCCAAGGAAATAGGTCATTTTATCTTAGGGGGTGCAGCTGCACTGCAGCCGTAGTGCAGCATCTACTGGAATCAACTGCCTCTGTCTCTAACGGCTTTTTGTTGCCCCATAATATTTCTTGCATTTTCTTCTGTGTTAGAATTTAGCTTACGGTGAGTAAACCCAAATAATGGTTACGTTTTTTTCTCAGGAAGCTGCTATGCAGACTGAGCTGATGAGTTTTAGTGGCTCTCCAGTGTTACTGCCCTGGCAAGATCAGGGCAATTCATCTTATAGGAAGATTTTTTTCTTCTTGTTTCTGACTGGCAGTGCTGAAGCACACAGGGTTATTCCACTTTCATTTATTATTGTGTAAATAGAATTAAAACACCCATCCTGCCTTCCCATCCACTGACCTCTTTTTTTATTATGGGAATTTGAGAACTTTAGGCTTTTATTTTTGGGTGGGCAGAGTGTAGGAGTTTGTCCTTCAAACTCAGCTCACCTTTGTGCAATATCTTCCATTTTTCTATAAAATATTTTATGAGTTTCCTGGCACTTTTGCATTTAAACTTAACTGTGGATGTCCTCAAGCACACAAGAGCGGGCAAAGGAACCAATGAATGGCTGTAATACAGATATGGTCATAGAAATCGGATGCTCAAAGAAATCACTTAGACTTTGTGTGTTTTTAAAGGATGCTGTACCCACGGATAGCTTGCTGGGCTGGAGATGGACCCATGGGATGAGTCCTGGCCCCTGGAAGAGGCAGCAGGAAGGATGTGCAGAAGACCTGCAGAAAGAGGTGAAGTTATGGATTAAATCAAGCAGTTATTAATAATGTATCCTGCTTCTTGAGCACTCTTGTCCTCTGCAGAGGATATTGCTGCAGAAGACCTTCTTGATGGGTTTTCTCATGGCTTTTGCCAGGTGTTTTTGCAAGGGAATTCAGAGCGAAGTTTTTAGAAGGCAAAACACACCCAGACTGAGTGAGGGGAAGGTGCCAAGTTGGAAAGTGTATCAAAATCCATGGAATTTAAATGTGTGTTTATAGCACTAGAGGGCAAAGTGCACAGGGAAGAAATGGCTTAATTTGGCATAGGAAAAAATGCCTAATGGCCACTTTATTTGAGAGTGAGACAAGTGCAGTTCTGTGTTAACAGTGTGTTTTGCAGGTTGTCAATATGCCATTGCCTTGCAGACTTGCTTAGGACTAAAAGAATGCAATATTTTTAGTAAGACAATTGTCCATCTGGAAAAGGAGGTTTCATTCTGTGTCTTTGAGAAGCTGTCAGTATCTTGGCTTTTGTGTTTGTCTTGCATTTGGACGGATCATATTATTTTTTACTAGAATTTCTGGGAGGAAAGAAGCAATAGGAACCAAATCCCTTGTGAAAGAACCCAAAATTGCCTTTCACTTTCCTGAATAAATTTCTTATTGATTTTTTTGCTCCTTCGTAACAATGAAAGGTTAATGAAAACAATCACGTTGCTCTCATCCCAAAGCAGAGTTTAGGTAATACCTATCTGCCTCTTTTAATAACTCCAGCCTTTTTCCATTTCACTCCTTGGAAAATGGAGTTGTTAGGATGGGGCTCCATCGTAAGTGGGATCTGCACTCCTCTAGTCTGCAAGGAGTGTTTTATTTCTTACGGCTTCCCATAGAATAAAGAAGATACAAAGACACAGGTTTCCCACAGAGCATGGTGAGCACGTGTTGGGCAGCAGGCCCCACTGCTGCTATCATCTCTGCTGTAGTGAGGCTACACTACAGGGTGATGTGATGCCTTTGAAGGTCCATGGGTAGAATTGCTACCCCTGACAGAAATACACAGTGTTATAGGTGAGTCTTTTGAATGTTTTTATTTTATTTGCTGCTCAAGGAAAGGCTCACCTCGACCTTTAAGCTGGCCCTGGGTCCCACCTTTTGTGTGCAGTGAGGAGGTGGAGACAGACATGACTCAACTTGGAAATTTGCTTCTCCACATGTGAGACACCTGCCTGGAGAAACGGAGACCCCAGTTTTCCCATGGAACCTCTCCAGCTCCTGCTTCGTTCCTGCTCCTCTAGTGTCTCCACAGGCTTCAGATACACTTCTCATTCCTCATAAAACTGCCATCCAAGAGGCTCAGTTCCCTTACAGTGAACTGTAACTGTGAACTGGAGGAAAGAATGTCGTTCCTACAGCAATGGTTGAAGCCTAATCGCACCTCCCAACATGGACAGCTCCTGTCAGGATGGCAAGTTCATTTTCCTTGAGACAGCCAGTTGACAAGTATAACAGGCTGCTGGCAGGTCTGGTAATTCTTCAGCTCTTGAAAACCTTCAAAATGGAACATAGAGAAAGAGGCTGTGCCAGACTGTGGTTTGGGGCTCTTCATCAATATACAGCTGTAGGAAAAGAAACAAAAACACATGCATTTGAGTTGTTGGATGTCCTGTAAAAGCAACAAGGAAAACAGCTTCGAGGTGATGTTATTTGGTCATGTTTTTGTACTGTCTTGATGAGAAGATTCTGGCATTTCAGGCACTCAGAAATGCTTTGTCTAAGCTGTTCTTGGTGTGCAATAAGCATGCAAGACCCGGAGATTTAACTGTGAAATGGTGGAGCGATGCAGTGCAAACTTTGACGGAGTGCGTTGCTCTTAGGAGCTGCAGCTATGTTAAAATCATCCTGGTTAAAGCTTAATACAAACAGATTGCTTTCACTTAAAGCTAGATATAGCTGTGACCCACAGCTTAAGATAACTAGACACTTAGACTGAGCTGAACTTAATGCAGCCTTCCATAGGCATTAACCTTGCATGAAAGAAATGACTTCGCTGGTGTTTTAAAATAAATAGCTGGCGAGGAAAGGCACTGGAGGGGCTCACTAGAGTAAGTGTGCTCTGAGTTTACTGAGTTTGGGGTAGGGTGGTTGGAGCAAGGATGAGGGGGTTGTAGAAAGCAGTTTGGGAAAGTCACAGAAACTTCCATTTTCCTTGCTGTTTGCTCCTTCAGGCACTTGTGATCTAGATCTTTGATGTGAGGTGATTTCTGTGACTTTTTTTTCCCCTTAAAAGTAGTATTACAATTTTCATTTTCACATCACTGGGAGGGCTGGGATCCCAGCACGGGGGTGACTTCCATGTGTGACACCCAGGGGACATAAAACACTCTGTCCTGGGTCCTTTCTCTGCTCATTTTTTATAAAGACTGTCAGTCAGTAGACACTTCCTAAAATTATTCTCCTCAAAGCCACACAGGTTGATTCTTGTCTCCTTTCTTAATTAGGCTGTACTGTTCCACAGGAACTTAAGGAAACCTTTCTTGACAGTGAGGGTGCCAGAGCCCTGGCACAGGCTGCCCAGAGAGGTTGTGGAGTCTCCTTCTCTGGAGATGTTTAAAACCCACTTGGATGCAGCCCTGTGCCCCGTGCTCTGGGTGACCCTGCGTGTGCAGGGGTGTTGGACTAGATGACCTCTGAGGTCCCTTCCAACCTTATAATTCAAAACTGACAGCACATTTTTGTTATTTTTTTAGCTGCAAAATGTCTTCACATTACCATCACCCTTCATGTTACTATCAGTGTCTTGCGTTGACTGTCTCTTTGCCTGAGTAACTGGATGAAGCGCCCCTGCTCCCATAGATGTTCTTCAGTACTCAGCTCAAGGAGCTTTAAAAGTCAAACCACACAAGCTGGCAAGTGCATATTTTTGGTCATTTTTTACCTTCTTTTTAATGACTTACCACAAAAAATGCAAGTTGAAATATATTTTTTCTCCAAATATATATATTTATATAATATATAATCTTAGTTAACTCAAGTATATACATTGTATAATAAATAATGCTTATAAAAAGAGAAATTTTCTGAATATAAAATAAAAAAATCAACCTCTACAACTTTATACAAAACTTTGGATACAGCAGATTGATGGAAAAAGATCTTCCATTCAGTGCTAGAATACCTGGCTACAGTAAAATAATTACAAGGCAATAAATGTTCTATTTAATATTAAATACCTTTTCTTGATTAAAAAACAAGACAAAACAGAAACAGGGATTTTGTTTAAAGTCAGGTTCTTGGGAGTCTTTGCAGACACAGGATTTAATATATACTTTTAAATAGAATGCATATCAGAAGACAACTTATTTCTGAGACACGGAGTTTTCCTCAGCTCTCCTGTGATTTTTCCTCTCAGAAAGCCAACGCTTCCGGGGCCACTTGAATCCAGTAGCTCTTCATCATGCTGTGCAGAGGAGGAACTGAGAATTTAGGTCTGAGTTTTGCCACTCGCAGCCTTGAGTGGCTGGACCAGGTTCAGGGCTCCATATGCAGGGGCTTTGATCCATATTATTGCTATTGGTGGTGTAATGTATAGCTCTCTTTGATGGGCAAATAGGTGGAGTAGAGGACACAGCTTTAATATTTGGGACACCTTTTGCAAGTCCTACCTCAGATCACTGGCACATAAGAAGAAGAAACCTGACCCTGTTAATGTCACTTGATTGATTTTGGTCCCTATCATCTGTGGAGGAGCCCACCAGGACATAGTTCTGTTTTATTATGACTTTTTTTTTTTTTTTTTTTTTTTTTTTTTAATTTCAGGAGACAACAAACCATGAAAATGAGAGCTCAAGCAGGAGAGGGGGAATGTGGCCAAGGAAGACCAGGGAGCAACAGGAGGGACAATCACAGCTTCTTCACTGAGATATTTTATTGGACATGTGTGACCACATCTGTGGTCTCCGGCTGTGGTGTTGTTCTAGAGCTTCTAGGCTTGAGCTGCAGCCCTCATAAATGAACTACTAGTACCTCAAGAAATAGTCCTAGGGGAAGGAAAGGTGGAATTGTGATACCGCTTGACACCCTTCTCATCTGCCCTGGCACCTCTTGCTGGACAAGGTGGTTTGAACAATTCTGACAGGAGAAATGCTAGTGAGAAGGCTCAGACAGAAGGCTTTTTGCCCGGTCTGTTATTAGTACTAAAAGTAGGGGTAGCAACTAAGATGGGATGGGTCCCTGTTACCAGAGAGATACCAGGACCTCATCTTGTGATGAAAGATCATATTAAGGGAAGCAGGGCAGAAAGGTGCATCAACAGAGTGGATCTGCCCAGTTCTGATCTTGGACTGTCTGGAAAGATGGCAGCAAAACCTTAAAGATCTCCTTTCAGCAGTTACACACGAGGGAGGCTGGTGGGGGTAGTGATACAGCTCACACAAGAGGTCACAGCCTCCTCGTGAGCCTCCCCCTGCTCTTAGCTGAGGCCTGTGCCAAAAGCCAGAGGATCAGCTCTGGCCTCTGGTCTCCTGCCATCCTCCTCGGTGGGATTAGAGGTCATCTCAGAGGGTAAGAAGCAGAGATGGCCAAAGGAGAGGGAAAAGGAGAGACTGGCTGCCAGGCTCCCTTTGCAAGCTCACTGAAACCCAGTTATTTCTCTGAAATCATCTCCATGGAGTTGGAAGGAAAGAGCCTGGCTGGCGTGGGGAGCTGGCTCCTTTCCTTCCTTCTCATACTCCCTCTGCTCAAACTGGGACAGTCTCTGCAAGCAGGCAGGGGAACCTGTATTTGTTCTGCTTTCACTGTGTTAAATTCATTGCCACTTGAAACCCTGTATTAGCATCTACATGGCCCAGATCTCCAGAGGACAGAGCTGGAAGCTCTGGGCATGCCTTTTTACTGGCACGCTGACTGGTCACTGGTGCCTCCCTTGGGCCCATGATGTCCCTCCATCATGCCAAATAAAGTGAGAAAAGTCAGTAGAGAAGTGATGTGACATCTAAGTGTCTGTAGTGTCTCAGACCACCTTGCTTGGTCGAGGCTTGGTGATACTGTGAGTCTTCTCCGCAGCTCTGGGGCTGGCAGTAATGAGGGTGTTTGCCCTGGCCAAACTGGCCAAAGGCTTTGGGATTATTTATGTCATCCTCTGAAAGGGTGAGGCCACTGTGTGGATGCTGATCACAGGGCCCATGAACCCCTGACCTGTCTCTGGAGCGGCCTCCCCTTATTTGGAGACCTGCCTATGGTTACTTGCAGGTATGGACGTCATAGACACGTATGCACTCCTGGCAGCTCACGTAGCAGCACCAGTGGAAGATGCAGTGACACTTCTCCTTCCGCTTCTCAGTCCTGGTGTTGTGGCCACGACCACAGCACAGCAGGTCGCAGCCATCGATCCCATGGGAGGTGACGTTGCATGTCCTGTCCCTGGTCCCAAAGGAGCCTGTCTCTGGGTTGGGCTCGCAGAAGTTGGGGGAGTTCTCATAGTAGACCAGATCCCGCTCTGTTGGTGGCTTAAAAAGAGCGTACTTGGCCCTGAGAGTTTCAACCCATCCCCGAGATTCCCGATGCTTTTCAACAACCATCTCGGAGGCGCTGTCGTATTTATCCTTCAGGTAGTCCCCGATTGCCCGGAAGTCTGGCTGGGCCCACCAGCACGTCTTGACCTCGCAGCTTCCCGAAAGGCCGTGGCACTTGCACTTGAGGTGCATGTGATCCAGAATGGTCTGTCCGGAGGAGGAAAAGCAGGCAGTCAGCAATGGATAACCACCCCTATCACTTGGCTTATCCACCCTTTGCTCCTGGGATATAGATGCCTCATCTGAGCTTGGTCTGGAGTGTGTAGACTAGTTCACACACCGGAGCTATGGCCCGTGATAGGAACAAGCCTAGCCAGATATGTGGTCCTAGAGAAACATCAGGATGAGATCAAGCCTCAGGAGTGTTAGCTCTGCTCAAACTTGACCAATGGGCTCTCTCCATGCCCTTTGGCACATCACTTAGGCCAAAATTCTCTTGCTGTTGCCTTTTCTCCCTCCAGGACGCATTGCCTGAACTGAGACAGCTCTGCGATTGCTTCCCAAACACATCAAGGACTTAGAGATGTCAACTAGAGGGCAGGTGTCCCACTACCATGAAAGTTAGACCTGAACCCTGCTGCTGCAAGCACAGTAAATAATGTTGAGCACTGTTATTGCAGAGCATGTTGTTGTAGAGCATTCAGCAAGAATCATGAGATAGGACAAAGTCATAGTGTGCAACCAGGAATGCAGTGAATAACCCAGTGTGTTTGAGTGTCTCGAGCCCTGGTCCTGGGGCAGGTTCTGGCATCTTGTGTACGATGCCGGCTGCTCAGCAGAGCCCCTGGAGGCTGCCTGGGCAGTGGGGAGCTCCCTGGTCCTGCCCATGCTCCATCCTACATCTCTGTGTGATGCCACTTAAACACACAAGGAGAGTTTAGGAAGGAATTGACTGGGAGGAAATCCTGGATCATCATTGACTCGACACCTTAGAAGTTAGTGCTGGGTTTCTATGAGCATCTTGGAAGTTAGTTGGATTTTTACGAGAAAACCCGCGCTGTCTCGGGAGACGTCTGCCCTGGAAACAGGCTGTGCTTTAGCCATCCTTCTGCTTCTCTTCCCCTGCATCTACTTGGAGAGAGATGGCGAGGAAACTTGCTGGTAGCCTGGGAATAATCCCGGAAAGCTCCCGACTGGGCTTTATCCCGGTCCTGTTACACCAGCACGAGGCTGTTGCTGTAGCAGGAGCTAGAATGGGCCGCCCACCCCGCGCAGTGACCAGAGCTGTTCGGCTGAGCACTCACCGTCCTGCCGGCCTCGTTATTGTGCCGGTTCATGGCGGAACGCGCGTCCGGCCGGTTCTCTCGCGCATCTGCGAACTCCCGCGACACCAGCACTCCGAAGTCGGCATCCTCGCTGCATCCTCCCCACTTCCACCCGTCTCCCGGAGGCCCTTTGTGGTGGGAATCGCAGCCGCAGATGGTGGAGGTGCCCTCGGCACAGGAGCGGGTTACAGCAAAGGCCACCCCTGCTGATGCAATGGCGTGGACAAAGGCAGACTCTCGCGTGGCTGCAAAAAAAGAGTCCAGGGGATTATTTCCTAAGGTAACACACTTAGTTTTCCTTACCAGCCTCCTTCAACATCATCTAAATTTATTTAAATAAGAACTATCTGATCATTTTTCAGCGAACATTTTCTGAGTCAGGTGGTGAGGGCTGGCATCGCCCTTCGAAGCATGCAAACAGGAGCAGTGAGTAGGAGAGCAGCATGAGGGCAACTCCTCATATCACAAATGTAGTATTTGGCACAGATTTTGATCTCGTGCTGGTGCTCATGCTTAAACAAAAAGACAGTGTAAACTTGAGGGGAGCGCGGCTGAGAGCTCCGGATGGGATGCTGAGGCACCTCTGCTTCAGCTTCATGTGAGAATCTCTCTGCAAGCTGAAAGGCCCCTCCAGGTTGACAGCAGAGCCTTTGGACTCTCCACCTTCATCTCCTCGCTCTTTCATCTCTGTATCTAATTCACCCACCTGGCTCCACCGTGGGCTAAAACCACCCTACGGTGTGAGGATGACCTTGCAGTTGCTGATTAATCATGGAGGAGTCCTACAGGAAATCAAAGCCTATGAGACTCGAGTCTGTCCTGCGACTCTGTGACAGTTGGCATGCTCTGGGTGCAGAATTGCAATGGATTAATTTTAGCAGGCCCAGCAGAATAAACCTGAAAAAAAAAAAGCTGTAACCTTTGAATTACAAGGGCTCAAGAAAGGGTTAAATTCCCAGCAGGAATCCTCCTCTTCCACCCTTCCACTTTCCCTGGTTAAAGTGTGAGGTCCTAACAGAGGAATGACCTGACTTTTAGACAACAGTAGCCAAAGGACATACAGGTCTCAGAAGCCAGCAAAGAAAGTTGTTTTCATTGAAAGGCTGATACTGTAAGCTGGCTCTAAACAGGAAGCTCTTATTCAGAGTGGCTTGTTAGGTGCAGAACCGACCAAAGTCCAGCACTGCAGTGCACCCTTGGGCCTCAAGAGTAGGAGACACCAGGCCTGGCAGCATGAGCAGCGGTTCTGAAAAGCATATCCAAAGCAGTAATTGGGATGAAGCTATCTGGACAGACTTTCTTCACCTTCTCCTACCAGACAGAACTTATGAATTGTTATGAAATTGTTATGAAATGCTAACTAACAATGCCATAAGGGAAAACAGATCCATTGAAGTCCTTTTTGGCAGTTCCTGATCCAGACTACAGATCCTCTATGTAAGGGAACATTTTTGGAAACCTAAAGTGGAGAATCTTTCACCAATTAGATGGTTCTTGGTCACTCAGGACTTGAACAAGGAGAAGTAAATATGAGCTTTATTTCCCTATCCTCTTGTCCTCTTGTGCAACATGAGTGGAGGTAAAAGTGAATAGTAGTCTAAAAAACAAACACAGAGAACTGGGAGAGGCCACTAAGAATAGCTGCAGACCTAAACATCGGTGTGTTCACAGGCGGATGGCCTGGTCCAGTTAATACAGTGAGATATTCAGCCTGGAGAAGAGAAGGCTGAGGGGAATCTGATCAGTGTCTATAGATACCTCAAGGGAGGCAGTGAGGAGGAGGGCGCGGCCTCTTTGCAGTGGTGGCCACTGATAAGACTAGAGGAAACGACCACAAACTGAAGGACTAGAAGGTCCACAGGAACTTAAGGAAAAGTTTCTTAACAGTGAGGGTGCCAGAGCCCTGGCACAGGCTGCCCAGAGAGGCTGTGGACTCTCCTTCTCTGGAGAGCTTCCAAACCTGCTTGGGCACAGCCTGTGCCCCGTGCTCTGGGTGACCCTCCGTATGCAGGGGGTTGGATCTCTGGAGGTCCCTTCCAACCTTAAGGATTCTATGATTCTATGGTATTCCTGCCGTTATGTCTCTGAGTTTAATATCATGTCCTCGGAAGTTTTACACTCAGGTTATCTGTAGATGAACAACATGCTGTCACTGCTGTCAAATGGAAAAGACCTTTCCTGGCTATGTGTCTGGGTATGCTAATTCTTCAAGACACTGTCGTAGAGATTGGGAAATGGCCTAGAGAAGCCACAGCTCTGAACTGAGCTAGTCTTTGCCCTGGTGCTTTCACCAATGGCTCGTCCAGCTCTTCAAAACTCCTTTGAATTTTCAGCCCATATTAAAGCTCTCTTCCTTCTGAGGACTTACTGGGGCTGACGGAAAGCAAGTCCTACACTGTCTCAGAATGGGTCAGGGATTTCTCCATTTTTAGGACATTGACCTTTAGGATCTTAACATGTTCTTCTGCTTAGCTCAGTGATCTGAACTTGCTTTTGTCTCTGGACATGGAGTCGGTGTTCTCCAAGTAATGACCTGACTGTTCAGCTACATGTGTCTGTTCAGGATATTTTTAAAGCTTTCTTGGAATTTTTTAGAGCAGACAGTCGATTGGAAATTGATGAGACTTTGACCATGGATTTCAGTACAATTATGATGATTTTGAGCTTTCTGAGGCATTGCCGAACTAATATCTCAGTCTTAATTTCCTAGTAGGAACATCTTTCAGCCATATTGGTTGAAAGCTCCTCTGTCCGAACCATCTTCCTGGTGTGCCACAGTCTGCCTGGATACAGGACCATGGCAAATATCATTGGAATGGTTTAGTCTCATGCAGCACTGCTAAAGATATCTTCTCTCCATGTGTCATGGTTGTCTCAAAAGCGTTCTCCATAGGGATAGGTGAGAGGGCCTGTCTCCTTCTGGGTGCTGAACAGTCCAAGTGCCACAGAGCTGTTCTCAGTGGTCTTTCCCTTCCTGCATGTTCTGCACCTGGCCTCTACCTATGTCCTTGCTCTTTGCCGATTTATGTGACTAAGTTGGCTCATGTTTTTCTTTTAATCTCTTTTAAAGTATTTTTCTCATTTGTAAACACACATTTTCATATTCTCGATCTCAAATGCAGCTCCCAACCTTATCTTTCGCAGTGTGCGTAGTGGGAATGTGCGTAGTGCTCCCTTCCTGAACTTATACATATTAATCAGATCCCCTTTCAGCCTTCTCTTCTCCAGGGAAAACAGGCCCAGCTCACTCAGTCTCTTCTCATACGAGAGATGTTCCATTCCCTTAATCATCCTGGTTGCTCTTCTCTGGGCCCTCTCGAGAAGCTCCACGTCCCTCTTATACTGGGGGGCCCAGAACTGCACACAGTACTCGAGGTGCGGCCTCACC